>OX375869.1:10721730-10744275 GCA_947359475.1 Heligmosomoides polygyrus bakeri | reverse complement strand
AAAAACTTTCATTCCGTTATTTTGGAGCATCCTGTATATTGAGAAATAAGCAATACGGTTTCCTCAGATGATCATTTTCCTTAGATGCCACTTTCACGTTAAGTTTGAGACACCAGATCAAGCTGGTTACATTTCGAGTTAAACTGGATACTTTTCAAATCAAACTGGGCGTTTTTGAAATTAAATTGGACACCTATCAAACAAAACTGGACACTTTTCAAGTCAAAGTGGGCGATTTTCGTATCAAATTGGACACTATTCTAAGCTAGCGTTAGGTCTTTTGAAATTAAAGCGAACTCTTCCAAATCAAAATGATCTTTAGGCATCTTTTAAAAGCAGGTTAAACTACGGACTCAATAATATGGTTAGAATAATTCTTTGTTCAAGGGAAAAACGGTATAAATTTCCTAGAATTTTTGTAGTTTGTCTGTCCCAATAAGATAAGTTATAAATTTTACAACATTTTATTTTAAAGAAAAATTTTAAAAAATTAAAATTTATCTCAAAGTACAGCAAAATCACAAGCATAGGGCGCATCAAAGGGTCAGATCGCGCTATGCACTGAAAAAGCTAGCCGCAACATTTATTTGAATGATAGTGTAATTGCTACTTACATAAAGGATAAAAAAGGATAAAGGACGGCGTTACTCAATCCCTTTTAGGATGCGCCACGCATTCTATTCTACGGGATTTCGTGGAGGCGAGTTGAATGCGTATTTGGCCATACAATGACTTGCGGTGGCCAGCCGATGAACAATAGAATTAGTTGTAAATCTATACATAAAATTCTTTGAATATTTATTATGTTATCAAGTCAGTGCTTTATCCTTCCCAAACAAGTCAGGTACCAATTCACCAACCCCGGAGGGATGGAAGGCTTGGTTAGCCATGACGGAAAATCCGAACCAGGAACCTGGTATCGCGTGCACGCAACCGTCGGCGCCTCCTCCGACTGCGCTCCACGCGCCCCTGCTACTTACATAAGCCATCAAAAATCAGGATATATGTATATGTGTTTCTACGGTTGTTTTTATGGTATCGTTAACAGGTGTCAAACGTCATGCACACAGAATGTTTGCCATCAATCGACTAAAAATCGCGACGTCATGGACGAGGGATGGTGGAATCTCTTTTCAGCACTAGAAAATAGCCGCCTTTCTGCTGTTTAAAGCGACCGTTAACATGATTTTTTCCCAGAAAATGAAAATTTTATAAATTTTTAAACAATGTGCTCATTTAAAGGAAGGATCAATTAAACTTCAAAAAAACTAAAATTTTCCTTGAGCAAAGAATTATTCTAACCTTTCTGAAGATTTTCCCCTTACAGTGCAGAAAAAGCTCTCTTCAATTTGAAAGAGACCGCTTTGATTCCAGAAGTCTTAGGCTTAGGTTTAAAAGAGTATTCCACCTGATTGGAAAAGTGTCATATTCAACATGAAAATGGTATAGAAGAACACGCATTACGGTTTCCTTACATGTTCGCTTTCAAAAATTAGGTGGGCCGGCCACGTAATGCGCTTCGCAGACACCCGCTGGACGAGAGCAGTTACTGACTGGATTCCGCGGGATGTCAAGAGAACACCGGGACGCCCATCATCGCGTTAGTCGGACTTCTTCGAGAAAGCCCTGAACGACCGATATGACGCTCTTCGCGTCCCTCGAGCGAGGAGAATCCATTGAACCACTCTGGCACGCGACAGGGACGAATGGAGACGCTGCTTGCGCCCGCTCGAGCAAGCCGACGATCAACGGGACGACAGGTGAGGTGATACTATTCTAAGCAAGCTCGACGATTTCTGAAGAAATCAAACTGCACGTCTTCCAAATCCAAACGAGGCTCTTCCTCGTTACACCAGAGATTCTCCAAAAAAGTTGGATAAACTTTTTGTATGCTCTGTGACTTTCTTTAAAATTATAAAATGCAACTGCCTCAACAATTGAAGGCACTGTTTGAAATTTAAAAACTCTATTTTTCAAAGAAAAAAATGTGTGTTTCACTACAAAAGTACAGTAGAGTACAAAAAGGCAGCATTTTACTAATATGTTAAAAGAGGAGAATATGCCATGCACTTCGTTAGATCGTCGCAATTTTTATCTGATGGAATATTAAAACAATAATTAAAGACTGCTCGCTTAAAACAGCGATATTTGTTTATTTGTTTTTGAACGTGGAAAGCCATGCAGATAAACAATTCAAATACGACTAGCAAACTTCATGTAAAATAACAGTGAACAGAACAGTTAGAAGTCATCAAATGGGTAAACTAAAAAGGGTCCTGGAGATACCTGTCAACGAGTTTTTTGTACTAATTTAAGGAGCTAGGTAGAAGGTTTTTCTTTGAGAGCTTCAAAAACTCGGTTCCTGCTCTATTAGTAAAGAAGCTTAAACTTAGATTACATTTGGCCCTTGGGATTCTGATCTTCCACTTGCCACCTCTCGTGTTAGAAGAAGAAACGGAATATAATTCCTGGGCTGAAATGCCTAACATACTGGTTACCGTCTTTTCAACCATAACAAGATCACACATTCTCCTACGGTGCGCAAGCGTAGGCACGCTGTAGACTTTATTTCTTGCAGTAGCCGAAGGAATCCTGGTGCAATGGTATCCATGCACCCTTGTCCACAGTTTTCTTGTGAAGCTCTTTCTAACGGCTTCTAGCCTAGCAACCACTCTTTTACGCGTAGGGCTAAATACAGTGGTTCCGTACTCTAGATGGATCTCACATAGGGCTTAAAAGTGAGGATCAAATAGCTCACAGAGTTTGTTCGCAAATATCTGAAAAGGTTGTACATAATGCGACCAGCCTTTTTTGCTTTTGTTTCACAGTGGTTCTTGAGTGAAAGCTTTGTGTCTAAACAAAACCCTAAGTCACGTGACGTAGTTGTGCTCCCAAGCTCTAACAAGGGAAGGATCTGAAGCGTATGTCTGAACGGTGGAAGCGAGTTATATAGGGGAATCCTCACCCCTCAATTACAAGGTTGTCCACATGAAGTGTTACGCGGAAACCTATATACAACTTTGCACAAACCAACTAAAATAAGAAAAGTGTACGAGTATTGGAAAGGCACGAAAATTCTGCATAAAATATCACACACCACATTCCGAATGAGTTCCTTTAGCTTCAGTGCAAACGAGCAATCTCTTTTGGAAATTCTTGAGCGATGCGCGCGATAATTTCCGGCGAAATTTCGTCCCATGCCTTCTCCAAAGCTCTTTTCAGCGAATATAGTGAACTGCGTCTGAAAGAGCAGCCTCTTTGCTCCAAGGCTGACCAGATGCGAAATCCATAGGGTTGAGATCGGGCGAGTTTGAAGGCCAAACATCCTTCGTCCACAAATCTGGAAGATTGTTCTCACACCATTCCAAGATCTTCCTGGCACCCTGAGCTGGCGCCCAATCTTGCTGGAAAGTCCAATCCATGTCCTTAACATTTTCTTGTGCCCAAGGTATTACCACGTTTTCCAGTATTTGCTTTTCGGCTTTGATCTTAACTTCTTTTTGAATAAAAACAAGCTTGGTCTTGCCCTGGCTCGACAATTCAGCCCACACGATAAAGGACTGTGGAAAATGAGCTCATCCGACGTTGACGGCTCTTGCGAATCCTTTTGGCAGCAGATTCTGCGCGTTTTGGAGTTGTTCGACGGTAATTCTGTTAAGAGAACTCACCATCAGTCACGCTTGTCACCCCGCGTAAGGGCCTTCATCTTTCTGCATTCCTCCAATTTTGAAGCCTTCAGTTCTTCCGTGAGGTGCTGTCCTTTGGCAGATTTGTAGTAATACAATCACAGATCACTACTCGTCAGTCGTTGCATAGTTGAACGAATTACGTTGTGGTCCTTAGCTAGTTTCCTATTGTTTCTTGCAGGATTTCGGTGTAACATGTCTTTGACGGCTAAGGGCAGAAGTCCTTGCAGTTCGTCGTCGTCTTCCTCTCGGACGATTTTAGATCCCTCCAGTCTCTTCGAAAGGTAGGATGACGCAGTGAGTACTTGAATCCGATGCAGTTTGAGCATCTTTGAAGTCGTGGAAACGGACGACCCGCGTTTGAATGTATCGACTACTGCTGAACGATCGCTAAGCGAAACCATGTTTATCTTCAAACGGAGACTAGTCATAGGTGGACTAAAAGATACGGAGAGAACGAATAACACCGCAACAAACCGCAGAAAAAGAGAACTTTTCGAAAATGGACTTTTTGTGGCGCGTAACTCTTCATGTGGACCATCTTGTAGTATAAAAATGTGTTCTTTTTTGTCAAGTCGTCGAACCCAAGGAGTAGGGGTCCTTGAAGTCACAATGGAATACGGCGAATCACGGGTTTGGGGGTCTTGTACGCCCTCGATGCCTCTGCCGCCAAGCGGGTCGGAGCGCAGTGGAGGTGGGGTTGGTTCATGTGAGGAAGGTCGGGAGTTTGGTTCTTGTGCGCTGCTGCACTTTTGCATTTCGACTGACTGGTTGAGATTTGGGGGATTCTGACGTCTATACCGTTTTCAGACGTTTCTGCGCATTTTCCAGCTGTACGCTGTGGAGAGTACCTTTCTTACGACTTGTTTATTACTGACCGGTTCTTTAACCACAATGCCTTCGTCAACTTTAAGTTGATTGTGCTTCGAAGTCCTTGTATATGCTGGCCATCCGTTCGTCCAGCTTGATGTTATCTCTCGAAGAGTCCTTGACTAAAGGTAGGTCACACTTCAGCGGGAGCAGGTGGATCACCACTCGAACATCTTCAGACATTGTTGGTGTTGGGTTTTAGAAAATCTTCAGCAGACCTCTGATTTCCAGGGGACAGGCGAAGATGAGGGAACGAGTGTATCGATGCCGTTTAGGTTAATTTGCGGGATCCACAGACCGCGTTTCTCACTTGAACCACCTCCGACCTCACAACGTGGTCTCCTTTGAAAATCCGAGCAGGATGGCTTTTTCCAAGGTCATTGGTTCATGTATGGAAACAGACAGTGAGGAGCCTGTAGCCTTTATACGTTGCCCATATTGTGGCCAGTGGTGCTTCATGCACTTTGTACCTGTGTATCACTGATGTTGAACATTTCTACACATCATGTTGAATACCACAACGTTCAGCTGGAAAATAAGGCATAAAAACGCCTAAAAATGGTATGAACGTCAGAATCCCCAAAATCTCAACCAGATAGTTGAAATGCAAAAACCACAAAACCAGAAAAATAACCAAACCCCCGACCTTCCTCGCATGAAGCAACCCCACTTCCACTGCGCCCCGAGCCGCTGGCCGGGAGGGATTGCGGGCGCATAAGACCCCAAACGCGTGGTGCGCCGTATTGTGACCCGTACTCCTTGGCTTTAACGACTTGGCAAAAAATGAACACATTTTTATACCAACTGAGGGGTGGGGATTCTCCCTATATGACTCGCTCCCTCCCCCCCCCCCCCCTTTCAGACATACGCTTCAGGCCCTTCCCTTGTAAGTGATCAAGAAAACAAGCCTTTCCATTACTCTGCTATCCAAGGCGGAGCATTTCGACTTTTGTGCTGACAAAGGAAGAGACCATCTTGCTGACCAATCCGCTACCGCATTGTGGTATAATAGATGGAGAGCAACATGATCCTCCTCCTTTGTCATATGTATTAGGTTGGTGCATAAGTTTTCGGACATTTGGGGCATGAAATATTTATTATCACAACACACGAACAACAATATCAAATCATTTGAAGTAACCAGCCTTTACATCAATTGTCTTTCGCCAACGTGCTGGTAAGTCATGGATGCTTTCTCTCTAAAACGTGGCCGGTTGTGATTGTGAGCAGTGCCTCGTTGACATCCTCTCGGCTCCTAAATTGCTGGCCGTCCAAATAGCGTTGAAGGCTTGAAAACAAATGATAATCAGAAGGACCGAGATCTGGTGAGTAAGGCGGATGTGCAAGAACGGTCCATCCGTAGTCCGCCAACTCAGCCGCCGTCGCTCTAGCAATATGCGGTCTAGCGTTGTCGTGTTGAAAATATACCTTCACTTGCTCTCCTCGTGTGGTTTGAAGGTGGGCCCTCAACTTCTTCAGTTGGTTGACGTAAACCTCTGCCGTCACTGCTATTCCTTCGTCCAGCAGCTTCCAGTATTCTACGCCAAGAACGCTCCACCAAATGCATAGCATCACCTTTTCCACGTGAAGGTCGGGTTTAGGAACGTCCTCTGCCTCTCCAGTTGCGTCAACCCACTGTGCACGCCGGTGACAATTAGAGTAGAGTATTCACTTCTCATCCCCGGTGACAAGGTTGTCCAGCCATCCGTGGGCACGTCTGAGGGTAAGGCGAGACAGAGCGAGATCGGCTCTGCGATCCATGTCATGTTGTGTCAAGTCGTGAGGCACCCAGCGACCCAATTTTTGCACCTTGCCAATCGACTTCAATCCTCTGTATATATATATATATATATATATATATATAAGAAGAAGAAGAAGAAAAAACAGATAAATGTAGAAAAGTCTGTTTCATAAAGGATAGAGAACACATGTCAGGGTTCCTCTTGTCGAATAGGTCACGCATACAACTTCTACAGCGGAGACAGGCATCTTTTGTCCGCACAATGATTTGCTGAACAGGCAAGCCAGTGAGGTAGCAATAATTAGTGTACCAAAGGAATAGATGGCGTTGCGTACTTCACAAAATTTCTGTTGCATGGAGAAACACAGATGAAAACGGTACAGCAAAAACAAATCAGCTATAAAAACACATATGGAAACATCTATATTATAAATGGACTGTTGAGTGACCAACACCAAGAGTGCTTGATAGTTCGCGAGTGGTTTGGTGTGGGTCCGCTTCCACTCTACTTCGGAGGCCATCCAAATCCAGTGTCATCGGGCGCCCTTCTCGTTCATTACCTTCAACGGAGAATTCACCAACTGCAAACTTCGAGAACCACTGGTACACAGTACTTCGAGCAGGAGCACTCTCGTTTTAAAAATCCTTCAGGCGACGATACGATTCGTTGGCATTGAGGCCAGATTGATACAGGAATAACATGACGTGCCGAATATGCGTCTCAATTGGGATGAATTGCTAGCCATAATAGCTGACGTTAACAACGCAGAAGTAAATGTTGGAACAGTTTTGTAGCCCTTTCCTTCCTCTATCGATTGATCATTTACGCATTGATACATGTGAGAGATTTGGCGGGAAAATGCGCTTTCAATGCAGGAGGATCAAATGTCCGAGAACTTATGCACCAACCTAATAGGTCTATAAACTTTATGTCGTCCGCAAACATCTTCCATTTAACACCATAATGGTTAACTAAGAAAGGAATTTTTAAAGTGTATACAGTGTTTTTATATCTGTTTTGTTATCTATATTATATTATAAAAATATATTATACAGGGTGGCCCATAAGGCAGGCGACAGAAACTTCCCATAAGTCCTGCAACAAAAACTTAGTTGTACAAAAAGGCTAGAAATGCACCAAATTTCGCACAATTTTAAACATTATTTTCCCCCACTGTGCAGATTATTCTGGAGCAGTATTATTCATAACGGGCCATTCCTGGCGTGATAAAGGCCTTCAGATTGTAGCTGTAGCTCTGTAGTCCGCGTCGCTCAGGCTGGGTATTCAGCTGCCGCTTCATTTGATGAAAATTTTCTCGAATCTGAGCCATCCCAGAAAGGTGAAAATAACAGTGCACTTAATACTAGCTCTGGGGAACATGACGATATGCAAACAAAGGCTACGCATGGCAGATGTTTGTCTTACACGATTTTCCAAAATGTCTTCCCTCATACCCTAGGTTTTCGAGCAAAAAGAGTGAGAATCAGTAAAAATGCTTGCTCGATGTTTACAAGAAGATAACACCACATTTTCTGGGCTCAATCGCGTTGTTCAAAGGCGAAATGCACATTCTGGTAAAACGATGAATCTAATGTCAAGAAGAAATGGATGTGCTAGCGGTTCTCCGTCCGTTGGTCGCACATCGTACCTGCAAAAACCAGCTGTGGATTTCCTGCAATTTTAGGTATTTGGTCTTTGTTCATTGACCATTTTAGAGAAAAAGTTCTGCTTTATGTAGCATAGAAAAATTATTGCGCAGCATCTTCTTTGTAACAAATGAGGAATAGCATACCGTAAGAGGCGCTCCGACGCGGGGCTGAAGGGCTACCCATACGGTCTAAAGGTTTCTATCACGCCAGAAGTAGCCCGTTGATTCTAACGTAAATAAGTAATAATACTTGAATAATACTGCTCCACCGTAATCTACACAGTGTGGTCAAATAATGTTTAAAATTGAAAAAAAAATGTACGAAATTTGGTGCATTTCTAGCCTTTTTATACAACTAAGTTTTTGTTGCAGGACTTATCGACCACTCTTTATTATTGTATTGTACAGGGTGCGTAAAAAGTATTGACGCATTAAAAGTAGACTGTGGAAATAATAACACACCGTAAAATTTAGCATGTTTACATCCAAAGTGTTGACAATGATTATGCGAACAAAATAGCATCATTTGTATTTTCTATGGCTTCTTTGCTACGAATGCAGGGGCGAAGACGACGAGGAAAGGCATCGACGGTGCGCCGCAAGTAGTCCACGTCGGTTTCGTTCCATGTTTTGACCAGCATCTTTAGTGACTTGACACTTTTGTGGGAAGTAGCGCAGGCCTCGTTCTGCAAAACGTCTCATACAGAGTTTTTCAACCGATTCAGATCCTGTCTGTACGGATGCCATTCCTCTGCCGAAATGAAGTCCTTCAGGTTGGCGCGATATCTGTCTTGAACAATCTTCGGCTTCACCCCAGGAGTCTAATCCTGCTGGACGAATACGGCTTACGCTCGTGAAATTTAAAACCCGGAATCAGATGCTTCTTTAGAACGTGAATTGAGGTAATTCTACTGGGTTAACTTCACTCCTGTATCCCAAAATAGGAGGCGATCCGTCGTCGCTTGCGAGTACCATGACATATGTATGTATGTCTGCTTGAGGTGTTTCAGCGTAAGGAGTGTTATTGTTAAATGTTTGTTTATTGTCATAATCAATCAGAGCCTAGCTTGTTCCATTTAAGTGTTCACTTTATGCTTCATCCGAAGATTGTGCATTAATTATCGTTTAGAAGTATGTGCGTTTCTTGTGTTTCAGCGATGGGAAAAGTTTTTTCCTTGTTAGTTACGATGAAGCCAATCATTTTTTGATTTGTTACTATAATTTTTCCGATTTTGAAAAGAAAATCGAACAAAAACATTTTATAAATATTTATTTATTCAATACGTACACGATAAGCGCAAGCGTCAGAAATGAGTACTACAACAACAACATGAAGACACAACTCTTCAACTCTAAAACTCCCCAAACTCTCACTCTACAGGCTCTCGCGCCCACTCGATTGATTGTGTCCGGCCTATATGCATTGTTCAACTTTATTGATTTATATGTCGAAAGATAGAGCTTGGCCTGCTGAGCTCAAATATATGTTTCTTTCACAAGTGCTTAATTTTAAAAAAGTTATATAAAAAGCCGCTTTGGAACGCTCCAAAGCGGCTTTTTGGGGAATTGACCAAAAGACATGCGCGGTACTGTACTGGCAGTATGCGCCTTCCTTTCAGCGAGCTGTTTTCTAGAAATGGCACTGTAAAGGTCCCTGAAAAGTATGCAACACTATTGCCTGTTCAATTCTGCTTCCAAAGCGAAGAGCTTCTCGTCGTTGAAGGCGAAGTGGCGGTGTGCATTGGTGGCGGCGCGCCTGAGCAGCTCTTTGCATGTGCGTATCCTTGTCTGCTTGTTGCCAAAGAACGGAGCGTGGCACTTGCTTTGTCGATAGTTATGAAGATTAAGCTCCTTGTGCACAGTCGTTCTGCCTGATCCTCCGCTGAAGTTCGGGTCCCTAACCATTTTCTTAGTCGATTGCTGTGGAGAGTGCTTGATTTTCTTACGGATGGCGTCTTCATTCCTTTTGTTAGAAATTGAGGTGCAGCGTACGAATTGATGTAGTATGATATTCCTCCAGTTTCCTCGAAGAGTTTTATTGCACATTAGACAGTTAGGCGAGGGGCAGAGAAAATTCTGACGACCACCTGCGTGGCGTAGCCGGCGCGGCGACGGATTTTCGCTTTGATTAGGCAGTTATACGCTAAAAATAAAATGGAATGCGCACAAATACAAGCAAAAATAATGATGGAACACAATACGTATAACAAATATGACACACAAAAACTTCGAAAACCGACGTTAACACCTCAGCAGGAAAGAGGTATCAACAAAAAGAAGGTGCGTCAATACTTTTTACGCAGCCTGTATTATATATATATATATATATATATATATATATATATATATATATATGTATGTATATACCATTTTCAGTTGCAATTCAATATTTTTCAAATCAAATTCAATATTTTTCAGAACAAATTCAATGTTTTCCAAAACAAATTCAACGTTTTTCAAAAACAATTTCAACCTTGTTGTATGGGCAGATACCAGAAAAACGCTAAAATTGATTCGAAAAACGTTGAAATTGTTTTGAACAACCTTGAATTTGTTCTGAAAAACATTGAATTTGTTTTGAAAAACGTTGAAATTGAATTGGAAAACGTTGAATTTCAACTGGAAATGGTATGTATGTCCCATATGCGTTTTTATAGCTGATTTGTTTTTGCAGTGCTGTTTTCATCTGTGTTTCTCGATGCAGCAGAATTTTTGTGAAGTACACAGCGCCATCTATTCCTTTGGTACACTAATTATTGCTGCCTCACTGGCTTGCGTGTTCAGCAAATCATTGTGCGGGCAAAAGATGCGTGTCTCCGCTGTAGAAGTTGTGTGCGTGACCTATTCGACAAGAGGAACCCTGACCTGTGTTCTCTATCCTTTATGAAACAGACTTTTCTACATTTATCTGTTTTTTTCTCCTTCTTATATGTACTTTGCTATCAGTGACCCCTTGTAGACGCTGCGAGATCATCGAGAGCGACGGTCGAAGCGATTCTCCTTATCAGCTCGCGAAAAACGGTTTTAAAATGGTCTCTAAAAATGTGGTTTCTGTAATGAACTCCTGGTGTGAACATTGGTGTTGTTGGAGTGGACGTTTTTCACAACAGTGGCACATAACTTGAGCGATCACAGCACAATAAGAGTCGTCCTGACTGACAACGAAGGCCGATATCAGTGCAGGCATATGACTTCTTGCTTCCGGTCATGTGAGTCGTCGCCGTCGTGCAGGATTCCTGGAATAATTCGAGTTTACTTTAAAAAAATCGGAAAATGAGCAATGGTGAATGGCATCCAGCGCTTGGAGTCAAGGGACTTTACGCTTCAATATCATGAAATCTCACTACTGTTTCTGCAGTAAAGGTGTTGTTTCGCAACAAAACATCGTTGTGACAGCCGACAACCTCGATACCAGCCAACTGAGGCTTAAAGAAACTGATTTGAACTGTTTCTATCAAGACCATCAGCTTAACTGGATCCATGCTGATATCAGCGGCCAGCTCATCCCGGATACAGGTGGGTGCTGATCGATCCCACGAGGTGTGAATGTTGCGTTCGATCAAGCGGCGCCGGTGGTGTAGTGGCGTAGAGCATTCCCGCCCGGTCAGAGGGAGGTGCGGGTTCGAGTCCCGCCTGGCGCTAGAAGTTTTGATCGCAACAAAACATCGTTGGGACAGCCTACAGAAAAGGTAAGTGTTGCATAAAACTAAATTTTCCTATCGAGAAGGTCATATTGAAGTTGCACCAAAACTTTCTCCTGTTTTCAACCTCCGATTACGAGTGATCATCACCGTAGCCGTGATTGTGGTTAACATTTTCAATACCTGTAGGTTTTTGTAATATGCACGCTTCCAAAATCACTTCGGAAGAATGTTTTATACGTGAAAAATTAGGTTAATAAAGTCGAAGTGCTCCGAGTTTTATTTTATATCTTCCTTCCTACGGCAAGATATCATCTCTGGGAACTTTCTCAAAAATTTCGCTTTGCAAATGGTACACTGGAAATTCACTCGAGGTCAATTAAAATTTTAAGCGCCAAGGCGTAAAATATGTGTAACACAGCAGGCACCGAATTCGCCGTGCCAGAATTTTGAATGTGACACCAAAGTCAACACCATTATGGTCCTTAAACGGTTTGCCAAATTTCTACCTCATTCCTAAAAGTGTCCGGTCTTGATTTAAAATGGGATCGCCTAAAATTAAAAGGTGTGCAGTTTAACGCAAAACACTAAAGAAACCTACCAGAAGCCTCTACAGCCATAAAATAAGAGTTTTTCCTCAGTTATCAGAGCCTAGCCAATCGCCAGGTTAGCTCAAAGCTACATATATGTATGTAGAGGTTGCAAATTGTTTAGGTTATTTTAACAAATGAATCAAAGATATATTGACGAAGAAGGGCATATTCCTACGCTGATGTTTGCTGCCTGATTCTTGAGGTCTTGGGTCTTGAGACGGCGAGTGAGTCCGTTGACTGCAAAGTCGTCTAATTATACACGAGCTGTGGTCTTCTTCACTTCCTTAGACAGACGCTGGCAGCAATTTGTGCTAGTAGAATATCTGCCCACATTTGAATTAAAGGGATCTGGCAAGCTAAGTGCAATCTAGCTCGGAATGTCCGTAAAGACGTTTATTTATTTATTTATTCAGTAAATGGATAAGCATGCAAAAGCAAAACAACGCAGAGGAATTCAAAGTCAAGGTCATTGTAAACAGGTAAAAACAAAACAAGCAACAGTAAAGACGAAAACTACTAAGCTGCACCCTGAAGTTACTGAGATTACGTCCTCTTATTCTCTTCAAGCTTTAAATGTTTCATGTTAAATAGAAAGAGTTTTTCGGTGTCTTTCCAAAGCAAATTTGTGGCGAAAAATTCCATGATTTAATTATGAATGGTGTTGCTCAAACCTCTTGGGATGCGCCATGCGTTCTTCTTCCTCGGGATGTCGTGGAGGCGATTTGAATGTGTATTTGTCCTATGCAATGACTTGCGGTGCCATTCAGTGAACAAGACAGCGCTCTATCGCTCTCAGCCAAGTCTGGTACCAATTCGCCACCCCGGATATCCGATCCAAGAACCTGGTATCGGATGCACACAGCAGCTGGTATTTTCTCCGACGGCGCTATACAAGTAAAAGGAACGTTGCTGACTAAAATTATTTAATTTTTATTTATTTTATAAGTAAGAATAACGGAAACGGTCGGAGAGACATTCACGGTGAGCCGCGCTTCATCCTTTAAATGCGTTCTCGGATCTTTTCGATGCCTCCTCTTAACAGCTGCAGCAAAACTAGGATGGCAAGAGTGAGCACGACCTGCACTAGTTTTGAAAAATTTGATTGTTGCTTCACTGATGTAAGTGGAACTGCAAGTGTTTGGTCAGCTTCTTTGGCTTCTTCATCCCGCCACATTGGAGGTGCAACTGCGCTTTGAACTAGCAGCAGCCATTATCATGTACCTGCAACTCAAAATGGAAGAGAGCAAAGGACTGCGCTCTAACTGCTAAATGAGAGTTGTGAGTGGTCAGAAGAACATTAGTAAACCACTAACCTCTTCGTGAAGGTCTAAGCACCTAATGTACCTCGAAAACTCATTGGGCTACTCTGGCATGCGACAAGGATGGAAACGATGGACGGAGGCGCTTCTGACAATCTCCCGAACAAACTGACGACAAGTGATGCTGATATACTTCACTCATGTACATGTTGCTCTTCGATTTATAACGATAAAAATAGGCATTAATCAATTGGTTGGATGGATTTTTATTGATGCGCCACGCAATTTTTTGATGCACAACTTCTACGGTGAGTGGTGGAGGCATTCGAATGCGTATTTGGCCTATACAATGGCTTGAGGTGGGCGCCCGATGCACAATTCAGTATAGTGCTCTATTCAGACAATCATGGTACTAAATACTTCAAGGATGGATGGAAGACTCATGGATAGTTGGCCTAAGCGGAACCCTAACCAAGAACTTTGCTTCGAGTTGCACACGACAGCCAGCGCCTGCTCCTTGTCCGTTACCACACCTCCATCTCAACGCGATACATGTCAGTGCTTCATCCTTCCCAGACAGTGTGATACCAACTCGGCAATCCGGAGGGATAGAAGATGGAGGGTCAATGGCCTGGGCGAGAAATCCTAGCCAAGCACCTGAAATCTGGTAGTGCACGCGACAACTTTCGCCTCTTTCAACTGCGCTAGTACGCGGCCAAACCAAAAAATGGTTACTGATAGTACAATTTCTAGACCATAATGATAAGGTATGCATAAAAATTAACTCAAATGGTTAGTTTTTTATTTAGTCTAGAAACTGCATTATCAGTAACCATTTCAAAAAATATTGGGCGCGTGTAGCGCATTTAGAGGAGAAACCGGCAGTCGCGTACACCCGAGAGCAGGTTACTGGTTAGGATTTCCCGCCTAGGCTAAGCAGCCTTCCGTCCTTCCGCGGTCCGTGAATTGGTAGCAGACTTGTCTGGGAAGGATAGAGCGCTGATTTGTTCATCGGCTGGCCACCGCAAGTCATCGTATGGCCAAATACGCATTTAAATCGCCTCCACGATATTCCGCAGAAGTAGAGTGCGTGTCGTATCCTTAAGGGATTAAGTAACGCCGTCTTTTATCCTTTATCCTGTGTATAAAAATAATTCTGCGCTATTGAAAAGCGCAGAAAAACGTTAAGAAATATCAATAATGCTTTCTCCGCACCCTGTCAACGGCTTGAAATTGAACAGTCCCCAACCTGTTGTCATCGATGGCAATGACCTTCTGAAGTAGTGTCTTTGATTCCTATCTCCATCTTTTACTGTATTCTATGATTCATTTAGAAACGTGTGGCATTAATTATGGTGGAGGTGAGTCAGCAATGCGATCTTTCTCGTGGCTCATTCCGGTTGGCATCATCAGTTGGTGGCTGAAGAAAGCGTAACAAAGAAAGTTCTTCGGCGATGATGAATCCTTTTACGCGAGGCTTGCTAAAGGGTTTGATACATAGTCGTTGACGTGATTGATACGATGCTTCAGGCGCGACGTACTCAACGTTGTTTCACTTTACAATAGGATCAGTTGCACTTGAAGCAGCTCACCATTCCCTAACAGTTCTATTAGTTAGCCGACTTCCTGATCTTATTCTTCCAGAATTGCTTGGGCCAGGTGTTGATCAACTGCTCGATATGGTTGTCAAGGACTGCTTGGGTTCTTGTGTCCCTTTCGACCAGGAAGTCCTTTAGGCTCAAGACGTAGTGGAAGGCGCGTGGAGAGATGTCCGGCGAATACGGTGGGTGAGGCATGCGAACGTAGCCCAGCTGGGCACATCCATTGCTGCGAATCGGTGGCCCCACTCGCGAGGGAACATGTCCTTGTTGAGTGGAGTCCCCCACTCGTCCCGCGGTGCTACGAGGTATCCAAGAACCCAGGACCAAAGGGGGACATAAGGGGGACCCCATGATGTGAACAGGCCATGCCCCTCCCTGGCGGACAGGGGCCCCGCGTGGTGACTTCTGGCCCCTCGCGCTGGCAGCGTCTGGATTGACGCACGCCCGGACCGCACGCCAGCCGTGGGTGCTTACGGGCGTGCTGTAATACACCCCGACTGTAGTGAGCACACTTAACCCCCACATTACCCAACTACTATGACACTGCCCCAACACAACAGCAATGATGCCCCAAACGACCCAACAACTACCAGACACAATACCAATACCGATAACACAATATTAGGAGACTCACCCCTTTCCTATCTCGTGCAGGATAACATAGATATAACCACGGTTTATTCCATACACCAGCACCACACGACCATAATAAATATAGCAGCTAGATACTAGAATATATGGAATAGGAGAGGCCGCTCTGGCTGGTAGAACTGTAGTGGCTATCCGATTCTAGGAGAGCCCCATCCAGGCTCGCCGTCCTCCCTGTACTGCAGCCGGCTGTAGTGCGATGTAAGGAGCGTCAAGGCTCCGCTCAGAAGATCCCCGGGATAATGACGAAAGTGGGCTCACAATGGCGGCGCCCCAGAGCCGCGCCCGCGCAGCCGCTCGACGTGTCGATGGAAGCTAGGAATGAAGTCGGCGGGGGGCAGCGCATAGCCAGCCCGCCGATCGATAGCGTGCGCGGGCAGGCCGGAGTCTCGGGAGCGCCTCATCGGGGTCCCGAGCGGATACGGTAGCCCGCGGGAGTATGAATTAAAGGGAGCGAGTTATCGCATTCGCGAAACTCCCGCCGACAAAAAGAAATTGGTCCCGCCGGGGCTTCTACCGAATCCTGTCTTGCCGCGTCGGGCTTAAGGCCTTTTTGGATTGAGTAGGAACCGGCTGCATCACAGGTGGGAACGGACGGACTCTTTCGGAAGCCTACGACCCAACCCGAACGCCCAAGGGAGAATGCGCTGGGCGCTGGAGCGGTCTCGTCCTGTAATGACTAACGGCTACCGTGGGTCATAACTATATACAACAAAAAAGTCAAATTTGTCAGCTGTTACCTGTAATGCCTCGTAAATTCACTACTACACAACTAAAAGGGGCTTCTTACCTACAAGGGGGTTTACAGGGTCATACTGGCTACATGTACGATACAGGTAACAACTATTTAGAAAAATACTACACTAATGCTACTATTTTGAAAACTACACTGATTATCACGACTGCAAACAATAAGTAAACAACTAAGAACAGAACTACTAACAACTAAGAATGAGAGTGTAACAACTGACCAGGACTGCGTACTAAATAAATACAAGAGATTACATTATACAACACTGAAATGACAACAATACAACATTGCGTACTCACACACCGCAGGTGAGACAGATTCCGCCGCTCGCTCAGTCCATCTGAGCCTATCCATGCTGGAGTCCATCCGTGGGCTAGTTCTGGAGCTGCTCGTTGTTCGCTGGGAACGACGCCTGCTACTGAAACAAGGATGTGAGACACGCAACACCGCTCTGTAATGCCTAACTGGAAGATTAGCTCATAAAATATTGTAAATTACGAAAGAACTGTAGTGAGTAAACAAGAATTTTAAAAGAGTGGCTTAGGCTTTTCTGGCTTCCGTTTAGCTGATCGTCTTCTGTTGCCGTGGAGCACGTCGTTGTCGTGAATTGTCGATGTCGTCCGTCGAATTGGTTTTCCTCCTGCTGCTCCACGTCGTTGAACCTCAAACGACTGGATTGCATGAACAATTAAATCATTACACAAAGAAGGAACTCAGTGGTGGGATAGGTGGCAGCCTTGTCGATCCTTCCTCGGCTTGGACTTCCTTCCACATTTCACATCCTCCGAACGTGTCCGTGGATTGCCTAGCCCATCTCTATCTGCTACGACTAAAAGATCATAAATAATGACGACCTTACTGTAGTGACTCGGTACTACCTGAAATGATTCGAGTACTACCTGTAATGAGTAATTAACATGTTTCGGGGTCACGTCCCCACTGTATTGCCTTACCACGATCCACCGCTCTCGTGATCTGGCTCCTCCTCTTCGTGGCGCCGTTTGTTGCTTCCCTCTCCTGGAGAGGCCTCCCGCCCAGGGTCAAGCGTGGGATTCGATTTTCGCCGAAAGTTTACGACCCCCCCCCCTTTGGGAACGGATTTGGTACGACCCCCCTATTGTTCAGGTTCGTTTTTCTTCGTTTTATTTCTTATCTCCATTGATTTTTTTCAATTTTTTAAATGTGATTTTTGTACCCTTTAATAGGTTCATCCTTCCAGATGCGATTTCGACGCTTACGACGAGCACGTGGAAATTCGCTCGCAGCTTCCTCCACAGATAATCTCATTGATTTATTGAATATAATTATATGACTTTTTTGATGAAAGCAAAAAGAATTAACAGACGTTTAATTGTGATTGATTACAGTTAAAAATAAAGAACTTTAGCGAATTGTGTTTAAATTAATCACAACTTTTATAGATTTTCCGAAGGTCTCATGAACACAACACATGTACAAGAACATGAAACACAAATTCAAAACAATTTTTTTGTTGGCTTGAAAGCAATTGTAACCACAAGAGAGGTTATGGAGCCGGATTTACACCTCTCTCCTTCAGGAATTGCTGGATTCTTTCCACCTCGCGTTTAAGCTCGTCGACGTTCTGAAAATAAAAACAATTTAACTGGACACATTTGAAGTCCTATTCACTCTTCATTTCCATAACTCAAATTCTTCACGTCTTCGAACTGGTAATTCATGCGGTCGAGGACTCCCCTCGCGATGTTACTAGTGGATATATATTCCTCGTTGATGTCTTTCCATATTTGCTCGAGCGCAGAAATATTTTTTTAGACTCACAATTTCTAGCTTCACCGCACGACATCGGAGCTAAAAAAACAAGCGATTGCAACCGTATAACAGATTTTCAGATAGTACAAAGAAGAAAATCCTACACATTCAAAATCGAATGTATCTAATAAAAATTTAAAGCATTTTTCAAAACAGCTGTTGTATGTGGATCCACCTACACATTCATTTTCTTCAGGGTTGTTCTCCGAGTAGCGATGCTGAGCCATCCTGTAAGATTTTTTTTTGATTAAAAAAATCTCCATACAAAAATATGTGGAGTTTCAATCTCATTCATTTAATAAAGCCATTCCAACAGAAGTTTTATTTAATATCATAATATTTTAATATTATTGAAAAGGTATTTAGATGTTATGGCCCCTCTCTTCTCTCCAATTATAGAATTCCTAGGTGAGGCCTCTCATTAACAGCTCATTCCGGAGTAGACGCAGCTTTTTTAAATCACGATTACGCTCCTAAAAGTAAACTAATATACATCTTTTAGCTTTAAAAAGTCCGCTAAAAATATACGACTTTTTACCTCCAACAAATCGCTGAAATCTTGCATTCTTTGCTTTTGTCTAAATTCGAGATCGCACAAGTGATCCTTCGTGCGTTTCTCTATTTCACGAACACACTCCTTCCAGTTGAACTCCTTTACTTTGAGTTCGCTCCTCTCCATTTGTTTTGCTAACAATTTGTTTTGTAAGTCAAGTTGTCTGGAAGCATTATTTTAAAACAACTAAGTAAAAATAAAGGAAAAATTAGTCGACTTACTCAACTCGCGATCCATGGTTACGCCGAAAAATATCAATAAACTTTAAGAAATGAAT
Organism: Heligmosomoides polygyrus bakeri; assembly: GCA_947359475.1. Taxonomy (NCBI): domain Eukaryota; kingdom Metazoa; phylum Nematoda; class Chromadorea; order Rhabditida; family Heligmosomidae; genus Heligmosomoides; species Heligmosomoides polygyrus. The sequence continues at coordinate 10,725,215 of OX375869.1, read as the reverse complement.
ATTAGATGTATTAAAATGGATGCTATAGAAAAACCACCCGAAGCATGTTTCGAAGGCGGTGAAGGAATGGTTCAATGGAAAGAAAAGAAAGAAGGCTTATGAGTTAAAGATGGGATATGTTCATATATGTATGCATATACCTCTACTATTGTTTGGAATATATATACCATTTTCACGTCGAATTGGACACTTTTCAAATCAAGTCGGACACTCTTCCAAGTTATTTTATGACTTTTAAAGTCAAAGCAAACTCTTCCGAATCAAAATGAACTCTAAATTAAACTATAGACTCTCCAAAAAGGGCAGAATAATTTTTTGTTCGAGGAAAATTTTAGCATGATTTCTTTGAAGTTTTGATTTACTTACCCAATAAGTGAACACTTCGTTTGAAATTTCATATAAATCTCATTTTCGTCGAAAAATAAAAGTTCATAGCTTGTTCTAAAGAGCAGGAAGCGGCAACTTTCTAGTTTTTTAGTGAAAAGAAATTGGGCCATACCCTCGTCCGGATCGCGATTTTTATTCGATTGACAGCAAAATTTTTGTTTGCAATTTAGTATAACTTTTTTGCAAGAGCGTTTGAGAAAATTTAAAAAAAACGTCTTTTGGCACATTTTGAGTTATGTGAAATATTTTCAAAAAATCAGTACCGTTTTCTCAAGGGGAGGTTGGTCGAAACTGCCTTACTCAGCTCCATGAACGATTGGTCAAAGGCTTTGGAAGGAAGAAATTGTACTGATGTTGTGTACTTTGATTTTTCCAAGGCTTTTGATAAAGTTCCGTTAGACAAATTGATGGCAAAAATGGAAGTGGTGGGAATTCATCCCAGGATCGTCAACTGGACTAGGCAGTTTTTACAAAATAGGACTTATCAGGTTAGGATCAAGAACAAGTACTCTGAGGTTTTCACTACATTTAGTGGTGTGCCCCAAGGTGGAGTACTGTCCCCACTGTTGTTTTTACTGTACACACATGATTTGCCTAACTCGATTACCAGGCTTTCGCCGACGACATCAAGATCTACAAGAGTATCGTGAGCCCAGAAGATTCAAACACACTTCAGAGAGCAATTGATTATATCAGTAGCTGAGCAAACAAATGGAAGCCTCCTCTTTCGGCAGAAAAAACTCATTTGCTTGTTTTTTTTTTGATTTTTAACTTTGCTTGAGCCTAGAGCGGCTGGTATAGAAGATACAAGTTGTTAGATGGATGTCTAGTTGCGATCAAAACTCTTGCGCCAGGCGGGACTCGAACGACTCGAAAAAAAAATCAATTCTTCGAGTGCCTTCAGCTTGACCGGTTTCATGCTGATATCAGCGGCCGGCTCATCCCGATAACGGGTGAGTGCTGATAGGTGAGTGCTTGCTAGGAAGATATCGTGGATGTTCAGTTCGACCAAACAGCGCCGGTGGTGTAAGGCGAACATCGCTGCCCGGAAAGCAGAAGATGCGGGTTCGAGTCCCGCCTGGCGCAAGAGTTTTGATCGCAACTAGACATCCATCTAACAACTTGTATCTTCTATACCAGCCGCTCTAGGCTCAAGCAAAGTTAAAAATCAATTCTTCGAGTGCCTTCAGCTTGACCGGTTTCATGCTGATATCAGCGGCCGGCTCATCCCGATAACGGGTGAGTGCTGATAGGTGAGTGCTTGCTAGGAAGATATCGTGGATGTTCAGTTCGACCAAACAGCGCCGGTGGTGTAAGGCGAACATCGCTGCCCGGAAAGCAGAAGATGCGGGTTCGAGTCCCGCCTGGCGCAAGAGTTTTGATCGCAACTAGACATCCATCTAACAACTTGTATCATTTGCTTATGATTGGATCAAGAAGTTACATTGATATCCCCATTTATACCATCTGCGGTCAGGTTTTAGCCAGAGTGGAAGAAGCTCGGGATCTGGGCTTCATAATTACGAGAAATCTTTCTTTCAGCAAACACTGTAGCCTTCTAGTGAGAAAAGCAAATTACCGTATATATAACCTATTCCGAGTCCTAAAGTCAAACATCCCAGAAGTTTACATCCGTGCTTACAAGACCTACGTAAGACCAATCGTAGAATCGGGAACAACAGTCTTCAATCCGACCAGAAAGAAAGACATCGATCTTCTTGAGAGCATTCAGAACAGCTTTAGCAGAAAGCTGATGATGAGGTGCTTCCCGGTCAGCTATGACATGATTCCTAACGGACCTCAAAGATCTGAACTATTTGGTCTGCCGTTACTAGTGAGCAGGCGAAGGAGAGCAGATCTTATCATGATGTTTAAAATTCTCACCAAAAAGCTGAACAACGACACAGAAGAATTCTTGGACGGAGAGCTGACGAGATCCGTCAGAGGAAAGCTCAAACTACGTGTGCCAGCATGAATATGAATGCGGCGCTGCCAGATGACAGCAGAGAAGTCCTGAGTTTATTTAATATGAATGCGGCGCTGCAAGGTGACGGCAGAGAAGTCCTGAGGTTGTTTAATATGAATGCGGCGCTGCCAGATGACAGCAGAGAAGACGCCTTTTTCCACTCAAAGGAGACGGCGAGGCAGCAAAGAACACATGCTAAGAAAGTCCACAAGCACTGTATAATGTATAAATAAAATAGAGGCCCTTCTAAGTTGGAAATCCACATGAACAGGTTGGATCGACCTCTGCTCGATCGTGCGCCGACGTCATTGAAACGTCTTCACAAAATTGATCATAACTCGGTAAGTTTTCAGAATTTTGAAAAAACGCAACAATTTTTTAAAAATAGGAAAAAATAGCTTTCATCGAGTGTGAAAATTATTTTTCAAAAACTAGGTCTTCACACGCGGCGGAGGCCTTCGATTTTTGAGCGAAAAAAATTGAAGTGATTTTGTATAAACAATTATATCCCGGTAAGTTTTTCGAATTTTAAAAGATTTGATAACGTTTTGAAAATTAGAGGAAATGCGCTTTCGAATCATATAGAAACTAGTTTTGAACAGGGAGGTCTTCATAGAGGGCGGTGGTGGTTCGAATTCTGGTCCATTGTTGCAGAAATATGTGCCAAAAATCGAACCCCCCCCCCCCCGCCCCGTATGAAGACCCCTTTTTTGAAATCTGGTTCTTGTATGGTTAGAAAGCATCTTTCCTCTATTTTTCAAAAAGCAATTGGAATTTTTGAATTTCGAAAACGAACCGTCTTATGATCAAATTTGTGAAATCACTCCAGCATCGACGGTGCAGAGTCTGCGAGCAGTTCTTCACAAATTTGATCATAACTCGGTTCGTTTTTCGAAATTCAAAAATCCCAATTGTTTTTTGAAAAATAAAGGAAAGTTGCTTTCTAACCATACAAGAACCAGATTTCAAAAAATGGGTCTTCATACGGAGCGGGGGGGGTTCGATTTTTGGCACGTATTTCTGCAACAATGGACCAGAATTCGAACCCCACCGCCCTCTATGAAGACCTCCCTGTTCAAAACTAATTTCTATATGGTTCGAAAGCGCATTTCCTCTAGTTTTCAAAACGCTA
>OX375869.1:10575530-10721530 GCA_947359475.1 Heligmosomoides polygyrus bakeri | reverse complement strand
AAACTAGTTTTGAACAGGGAGGTCTTCATAGAGGGCGGTGGTGGTTCGAATTCTGGTCCATTGTTGCAGAAATATGTGCCAAAAATCGAACCCCCCCCCCCCCGCCCCGTATGAAGACCCCTTTTTTGAAATCTGGTTCTTGTATGGTTAGAAAGCATCTTTCCTCTATTTTTCAAAAAGCATTTGGGATTTTTGAATTTCGAAAAACGAACCGAGTTATGATCAAATTTGTGAAGAACTGCTCGCAGACTCTGCACCGTCGATGCTGGAGTGATTTCACAAATTTGATCATAACACGGTTCGTTTTTCGAAATTCAAAAATTCCAATTGCTTTTTGAAAAACAGAGGAAAGATGCTAAGTGACCATGCATAAATCGTTTTTCAATAGGGAGGTCTTCAAAGGGGCGGGGGGGGGGGGGTTCGATTTTTACCGAAAATCGACCAGAAATCGAACCCCCCCCGCCCCCTATGAAGACCTCCCTGTTGAAAACTAATTCCTACATGGTTCGAAAGCGCATTTCCTCTAGTTTTCGAAGCAATTAGAATTTTTGAATTCCAAAAATTGAACCGAGCTGTGGACATTTTTTGTGAAACTGTGAGCAGAGGAGTTGGTCGGCCTATCACCGGATTCATTGGAGTGATTTCACATAATTGATCATAACTCGGTTCATTTTTCGAAATTTGAAAATGCCAACTGCTTTTCAAAAGCTAGAGAAAATTCTCTTTCGAACCGTGTAGGAAATAGTTTTCAATAGGGAGGTCTTCATAGGGGGCGGGGGGGTTCGATTTCTGGTCGATTTTCGGCAAAAATCGACCAGAAATCGAACCTCCCCGCCCCCTATGAAGACCTCCCTGTTGAAAAACGATTTATGCATGGTCACTTAGCATCTTTCCTCTATTTTTCAAAAAGCAATTGGAATTTTTGAATTTCGAAAACGAACCGTCTTATGATCAAATTTGTGAAATCACTCCAGCATCGACGGTGCAGAGTCTGCGAGCAGTTCTTCACAAATTTGATCATAACTCGGTTCGTTTTTCGAAATTCAAAAATCCCAATTGTTTTTTGAAAAATAAAGGAAAGTTGCTTTCTAACCATACAAGAACCAGATTTCAAAAAATGGGTCTTCATACGGAGCGGGGGGGGTTCGATTTTTGGCACGTATTTCTGCAACAATGGACCAGAATTCGAACCCCACCGCCCTCTATGAAGACCTCCCTGTTCAAAACTAATTTCTATATGGTTCGAAAGCGCATTTCCTCTAGTTTTCAAAACGCTAATAAATCTTTTAAAATTCGAAAAACTTACCGGGATATATTTGTTTATACAAAATCACTTCAATTTTTTTCGCTCAAAAATCGAAGGCCTCCGCCGCGTGTGAAGACCTAGTTTTTGAAAAATAATTTTTACACTCGATGAAAGCTATTTTTTCCTATTTTCAAAAAATTGTTGCGTTTTTTAAAATTCTGAAAACTTACCGAGTTGTGATCAATTTTGTGAAGACGTTTCAATGACGTCGGCGCACGATCGAGCAGAGGTCGATCCAACCTGTTCATGTGGATTTCCAACTTAGAAGGGCCTCTATTTTATTTATACATTATACAGTGCTTGTGGACTTTCTCAGTAAGTGTTCTTTGCTGCCTCGCCGTCTCCTTTGAGTGGAAAAAGGCGTCTTCTCTGCTGTCATCTGGCGGCGCCGCATTCATATTAAACAACCTCAGGACTCTCTGCTGTCAGCTGGCAGCTTCAGGGTTTTTTTCCAGAATAAGCAAGGCTATATACGAGGCAGCAGCAAGATGCCTCGCAATGTGTCCGTTTCCGTTACTCCTTGCCTCACTACTCCTTCCGTTCGTTCCAATTTCGCTTGCAAGCGAATGTCATCCAATAATCAACGAATTTTCTGTGCTTCGTTTCACAACGACTGCGAAGGTGCAGTATTTCGAGTTCGCACTAAACGAAGGTTGTTCCGACAAGTCGCATGTAAACTTCAACGAATATGGTCTACTTGTGCTCAATACCAAATCTCGTCGTGTGAGTATTTTTCTTTGAGTCTCAATTGCTTTTAACGCACTTTACTTTTTAGGCGAGAAAACCAGACCACTTCAACACCATCACTTTTGTGGACTTTAACAATTACAAATGGCCCTGCAATGAAGGAAAACTAGAGAAATATTTCGTCGTTGGTAGCTCTGCTGAAGAGACCGCACCGTTTAACTGGAATTTTTACAGTAACGCTGAAAAGCTTGCCAAGTGTTCGCGTTTTGTGAACTGGCCGCAGTGTCTCGTTCGCCCAATAGATCCAAAACAGCGGAGCGTAATCGACCCCTTCTTCGCCTCTACAATATCATCTTTGCATGGCGATAAAACACCTCAGACAGTCGTTGCTTTGGTTCATCTCCCTAACCTGAATGACGCCAGGATGTTCGCAAACTATTTCAGTCTTATACTGACTAGTGGCAGCGGAAATACAGTGTATCGACGACACCAATTGGACGTTTCAACTGACAACCAGATGTGGCTCTCTAACAAGATCAAGCACATTGTGTTTTCACCAACAAGCGACCGAAACCAAATGTTGCCAATGGACCGGCTCACCGAACTGTTTGGATGTCCAGCAAACATCGTGGCTCAACACCTTCCACCGGAAGCGATCAACGATGTCATTTCTGTGTCTCTCTGCGGATGCCGTTGGGCTCTTACTATGCAATCTCCAGGAGCTGACAATCACTGTGAGGGAGAGAAGTTCAAGAGCCTGTTGACAGAGATTTCCATGCCTTCACATCACCCATCTAGGCCTTGTGTTGCCGATGTGAGAACAGAATCAGTTGATATCTATCCAACTGATTCACCTGATGACGATTTCCAAATGGATATAAGTGATTCTCATTCGGAAGATCGGCATATCTCATCAACAGTACCTTCTGAGCAAGTATGCAGAGGCCAGTGGGACACGATAATACCTTGGATGCGTACCCAAGACTCCAAAATCAGTGATCTAGCCCGATGCGTAAATGAGATATCATCAGAGCTGAGAAAACGGAACATTCTATATGAAGAAGGACTGCAACTCGGAACTGAAGAAAAGAGGAGACAGTTCGGCCTACACAGGGATTCCGAAGAAAGGGAGCGCCTTAAGAAAGACCTTGCTCTGCTAGAAATTGACGGTTACAAGCTAAGTTACAAGCAGAGAGAAATGCTTATGAATATGGCATGGGTGAGCTACTATAGAGACTCTTCGCGTCCGAACGCTGACTTTATTCGATGCAAACTATGCAATAGGGAAGATGGTGGCTACAATCCGTCCGCAGACCATGATGCATGCGATGCACTGGATGTCGAAGCAGAAAGAAATGAGAGGAAGAGGAAGCAACCCGGAGAAGGCTCGCGTGCGTTGGATCTCAATTTACTAGGAGGTAGCCATGTTTTGTGTCTCAAACGCTGCAGAGGTCTATCGACTGCGAGGCAGGCGATAGGAATAAGTCGGCTCATGGAGAGCATAATGCGCCACGAAAAGAAGTCAACCGAACATCGACACAATTTTGACGAATTCGTGCTGGTCGTTAGCAGTTTCGACCGAAGCTTATCACCAGAAGTTATGGCAGCCACAGTTACATCTACATTGACTGCATACACGATAGCAAAAGAGGGTTTACCATTCGCCAAGCAGTTTCCTCTAGTGCTAATGGCAATGAAATCTGGAGCTGTTTGTGCTACTGCGCACTACGAAGCCACAACAGCACAACGAATGGTGAAGCAGTTTGCGTTATGAAGTACGATATGTTAAACTACATCATAAGCAATGATTTGCCATTTTCATTGCTCGCGGATGGAACTTCAAACGAAGGAGTAAAGTGGATCGTTTTCCTCATCCGAACAGTTTCGCCAGCAAATCGACCCATCACCTTCCACTTATCTCTAGTTGAAGTGGAAAGTGAGACTGCAAGTGACATCGTCGACGCCCTTTGCCGCGTTCTGCAAAGCTACAGCTCCTGAGCCAGGCCCTCCGGATTATGGGCGGAACCTTACAATTTCGCCATGAGAAGACTTGTAGCGCTCTCAAGCGACGGTGCTTCAGTGATGACGGGAAGAATTGTCGGCGTAACTAAAACAGTTGCTATCGAATTCGGAGAGTCAAACGAACGATTTGCTTTTATCAATCTGTTCCGCTCATAAACTTAATCTTGCCGTAACGACTCTATCAACATATGGCATAATGCTGGCAGAAGCCACCATAATGGAAATGCATCATCTTTTGGATCCAACTTAAGAACAAAAGGACGAGCATTTTACCACGGAGCTGCCCACGACATGGGTTTCCATCCCCTGCAGATGGATGAACTGCACAAAGTGAGGTGGTCCGCAAGCCTTCAAATTGCACTATCCAAAGTGCTCCGAATGTATCCAGTTTTGATAGAAGCTCTGAATAGGATGTCCGCTGACAAGACCGTGGCTGAAAACATGCGCAAGCGTGCAGAAGTTGCGGTATGGGTTCTAAAAGATCCTCGCAACTTCATCATTCTCCACCAAGTAAGTGCCGCGCTTCATCATCTTACTAAGATATCCGAAGCACTACAGAAAGAGGAAAATCTGCTTGTTGATCACCTCGCACGATGGAGACACCTGTCTTTTCTTCTCGAAAACGAGCAGATCAAGCGCGATGCATACCAAAACCTTCATCATGGGAGAACAGTGGGAGTAGAAGACAAATTCACTGGAGAAATAGTACAATTTGAATCTCCCCGCTATCTTGAAGAATGCTGCACTTTCAGCCCTGCCCTCAAAGAACTAATACCAAATATCGTGATGGCCTACGTTCCCAAAAATTTTAAAGACTACAATAAGCAAAATCAGGTGGAAAAGATGGATCCTGCAGAACGCGAAGCCACAGAAAGGGTACGAACTATCAAACGTTTTCGAGATATCGAGCATAGCCAACCGGGAGAGGACCCTGATCTAAACGCTGACTTAACGTATCACCCGGAAGATGCACCTGATTTCGACACTAATGCGTTCTTAGCTCTGGGAAAAGTCTACGTAGACGGAATTAAGACTGAAACCGCAGGCCAGCATGTCGACGCATTCTATGATGAAGTGAAAAATGCTCTGATTACGTATATGACTCCCGGCAAACGACGGTCTGAAGCCGGACCAGACTTCTCGTACGCATTGGATCGCCACATTATCTTGGATATCATTGAGTGTGGAGGGAATTTCGAACAGTTCGCTACATGTCTGCCTCCATCCGCTACTCGTCAAAACAGAGGATATCCTGCGTATTTCGACGAAACCGACACTATTAACCCACTTGTTCGGAAAGATCTGATTCTACGCTCCATCAAATCAGTGGAAAAGTACTGCCACTTGCAACCAGCAGAGGAAGATATTTTAACTTTTTATGACAATATCGCCAAGGACGTAAAGCGATTGAGCTCATGGCCTGCAGACCTCCGCCGAGATAGTGACAGTGTGAGGCTCTACCAAACGCTTCTCAACAGTGCTGACAAGATCATGCTTCCAGATTCGGTTACTGAGATAATAACGCCGCATTCTACAACACCAGTTAGTTAGCATTTGAAAAGCTACCCTTTTAGGTCATTAAGTGCATGCTTGTTATTCCTGCAAGTAATGCTGATCCTGAACGCAGCTTTTCAACGGCTAATCGCCTTAGTAGTGGAGAAGGGAGCAATCTTGGAACTAAAACTTTAGACTATCTTATGACGTGAGTCGGTTTATTACTCCACATACTCTTTAACTTCACGCCTCTTTCCTCTAACTTGCAAGCATTTTTTTAGGGTAGAGCGAGATGGGCCAAGCGTACTCACCGTTAAACCGATGAAATTGGCACGGCAATGGCTAAACCCACTCAGTGTTCTAGACTTACCAAAGGGAAAACCATCCACGTTCCAGAAGGATAGCAGCTTAATGAAGCAAATAAAAGACTCTTTCTAGTGGTAAGTTCCTTGGATCTATCTTCCCATTTTGTTTTTCTCTGTTTTTCTAGTTTTTGATTGTTGTCACACGCAGAAAACTCACGTGCGCTCGTGGAGCTTGACTTCAAACAGTATATGATCGCCATTGGATTAAACAACAGAGCTGACAGTGTTGACATTCAACTATCACGGCTGGATCTTGAGACTTCCAGAGCATCTATCTTTTCCAGCGGTGTGCTCCACGGTGAAGAACAGATTTAACAATCTCACGCAGCAATTTATCCTGCATGCAATTCGATTTATTTTGCATAACAATTTAATTATGAATTGATTCTGCATATTAATTCACAAATAAACTGCTTTTGCATCCTCAGTCGTTCTGACACCACTTGCTTCTTTTGGACGGATCGCGCTTAGACGAGATGGTGCTGAAAACCGTTTAGATTATCAAAGAATCGATAATAGATAAATATAACATAAATACTGAAAGAATTTCAATCCTAAATTTTTTTTTGAACAAAATATATTATATACACATTACAGCAATTACATGTATGAACTTTCCATTCATACTCCTTCCCGAAAACAACCGCTACGAGACACTCCCCTTCTCGAAGCCAAGTGACAGTACGACCCCCCCCTTCAGACCAGGCCGCAGTACGACCGCCCCCCTTCGATTCCCGAACCTCAAGCTTGACCCTGGCTGTGGGCTGGTGGAACAGCTTCGAGTTGCCTCTGGAGCTTATTCCGCAGAGGTTCCGGTCGCAGGTATGTATTGGAGAGGATCTTAATTGCCTCACTGTAGTTGACCTCTGTGAGCTGTAATGCTGAAATGAGTTTGAGAGCGTCTCCCTTAAGTTTATCTCTAAGATAGAGGAACTTTGTAATAGCCGGCACACTGTTGTTATTGTGCACCGCTGCTGTGAATAGCTCCCAGAACTCGGGGAATGAATGCATCTCACCCGAAAAATCTGGAGGTTCAAAGGGAGAAAGCTTTATGTATGTATGTATTTATGTTGATTGGGATTGCAGGCGTATTGGTCAGCATGAAGCTGAGTTGGAGGCGGTGCTTGATACATGGCGGTGGGCGGAGCTTGCCCTTGCGCCGCACCGTCCTGCCTGACTGGTGATGGCAGCCCCATAGGGGTCGCTGCCGACGGAGGGACTTCTCCGTTCATATAATATTGCTGCATTGGGCCGTTGGGAGCTGGTAATCCAGACTCCCTGTAAGTAGGGTTGACAGTATCACCCGCTGTATTGGCTCTATGTAGGGCAGTGCTTGGAGCGGAAGGGGTCCTCCTATCCTAAGCGGCCTTAACACATGCGAGCAGCCGCTCCGCATCTGCCACAAGCTGGTCGCACGCGTTGGCATCCCAGTGCGAGTGTAAGTCCCCTAGGAAACTGCTTCCTGGGAGGCCTGACCTTCGGCCAGCGCGTGCGCCCCCTCCCAGCGGTCCTCGAGTCTCTTAAGGAGACTCCCAATGTACTGAGCGTGGTAGTTGATGTTAAACTCACGCCTATTTCCTGTCGACTCGTCCGGGCTCACTCGGTCTCCGTCCGGGGCAGGTGCCAACTGGCGCTCCGCTTCTTTCAAGGCCTTCCTCAGCGTGTTGACGGTCTTCGTAATCTGCGCCTTGGTCGATCCGATGGTGGACCTCGTTGATAGCTCGACTGCGGGTTTACCTTTAACACGCACTATTAATAATGACATATGGGGCCCCATACGGGGGCCCCCACACGACGAGTGCGGTACAGCAGAGGATACGATGGGACAATGCTCAGGATAGCTAACTGGAACGGGTAGAAAGGAGGACTACTAATGCTACTATGAATAAACTACTACTAAGAATATGAGGAAATATATAAGGAAACACTAAGAAGAATTTTAAAAAACTGTAATGCCGGTGCACGGAATAAACCTGTATTGCCGACGAGGAAGCTGGTGACTCCCCTTTTTTACCTAACCCCGACTACTACCAAAAAAGGGGGTGTGCTTTGGGTGCGCGCTGCGCCAACCCCATGCGAGCGCTGCCTTCGCCCAGGGGGTCCCGAAGCATCCCCATCTGCCGTGAAGGAGAGAGTTTACTTTCCCAACCCAAGACAAAAGAAAGGGAAGAAGGCTGTAGTACAAGGGGAGGGATGCATAGCTAGCGCTCTACCCGGGTACTAACGGGGGGACTCTGGTGCTGCGGCAGCGATCCATCCAAACACCAGCACCTACTGCCTGAACCGGGTGGCCAACCCGTATGGCAGAGGATCAATGAGGCGCCTCCCCTAGGTGCGACCAGGGCTTACCATGCCTGGTACTGACGAGCTCGGACTCCGGAGTACTCCTGCCGCCGACGCCCCGCGCGTCGCCCAGTCCCCACACCGCTTTCCTACCGTCATGCGCTAGCCCAAGCGCTGCCCATCCAGTGCCCAGCAGCGCTTTATGCGGCTGTCTGCCACCCAGCCAGATGGTATGCGCGCCGCCGTGGCCCTGGGTGGGAGCTGTAATGCTTGTTTTGCCCCAACCCACTCAAAAGGCCCCAGGGGGTACGACAGCCGCCCAAGGGAAGGCATGGTTCCCTCGCATCAGGGCGTGATAGGGCCGGATTTTACAGCCGACTGGCTTAATGGCCAGCCGGCAAATGGGTCCAGTTACCAACGTACGATGCACCATGTTGCGAATCGGTGGCCCCACTCGCGAGGGAACATGTTCCTGTTGAGTGAAGTCCCCCACTCGCCCCGTGGTGCTACGAGGTACCCAAGAACCCAGAACCCAAGGGGGACATGAGGGGACCCCAGGATATGAGTAGTCCACGCCCCCTCCCTGGCGGACGGGGCCCCGCGTGGTGACTTCTGGCTCCTCCCGCTGGCAGCGTCTGGATTGACGCACGCCCGGACCGCAGCCGTGGGTGCTTACGGGCGTGCTGTAATACACCCCGACTGTAGTGAGCACACTTAACCCCCACATTACCCAACTACTATGATACTGCCCCAACACAACAGCAATGATGCCCCAAACGACCCAACAACTACCAGACACAATACCAATACCGATAACACAATGTTAGGAGACTCACCACTTTCGTCTCGTGAAGGATAACATAGATATAACCACGGTTTATTCCATACACCAGCACCACACGACCACAATAAATATAGCAGCTAGATCCTAGAATATATGGAATAGGAGAGGCCGCTCCGGCTAGTAGAACTGTAGTGGCTATTAGAGACTAGGCGAACCCCATCCAGGCTCGCCGTCCTCGCTGTACTGCAGCCGGCTGTAGTGCAGCGAGGACGGCGAGCCTGGATGGGGAGTAAGGAGCGGCAAGGCTCCGCTCAGAAGATCCCCGGGATGATGACGAAAGCGGGCTCACAATGGCGGCGCCCTAGAGCCGCGCCCGCGCAGCCGCTCGACGTGTCGATGGAAGCTAGGAATGAAGTCGGCGGAGGGCAGCGCATAGCCAGCCTAGCGTGCGCGGGCAGGCCGGAGTCTCGGGAGCGCCTCATCGGGGTCCTGAGCGGATACGGTAGCCCGCGGGAGTATGAATTAAAGGGAGCGAGCTATCGCATTCGCGACATCCATGGTTACTTGTTCTCGATGGGGTGCGGCGTTGTTAAAGAGGAGGAACTTCTTGAAGCGTTGCGACTGAACAAGTTCGAGTCGCAGGTCCATCTCTTCTATTTCGTTTACCACGGCCTTGGGGTCTATTGTCGTGCTTTTGGAAAACACATTCCAGTATACCGTCCATGGGCGCAGACCCAAACGCTCTGGAGGTGCTTCTCGCCTTGAACATCTCGCCGAACGAAGGTCGGTAACGGGTCTCCAGGCCTCACCCGGACTCGCTGCTTCGCACGGTTAAGGTAAAAGACGTACATCTCATCCTGCGTGAAGATTGAGTCCAGGCTGCTCGGGGTTGAGAATCGGGAGAGATTTGCGCGACACAGGGCGACTCGTCAGACCGGGGTTTCGGCATGAGACAGACTGCGGTTTTGGCATGCTTCTGGAAAGGGCGGAAGTGGTAACTTCTCAGGTGGCCTTCAGTAGATAGCATACAAACATATAAATACGATAAGCACTAAACCAGACTGCAGTCACGAGATATATGGACACGGCATGGAGAGTCTCATTACTTTTGCCCCCACCCCAATATATTCGGCTGCTGTCTCAGCAGCTTCGCTCAATAGTATCTATCATAGACGAGGAGTGCTCGACAAAGCAGCCCTCTTAGAAAAAGAGTAAAAATTTATAAGAAATGATAGAAGGCTGCTCTTCATATATGAAACGGATGTTGTGTTAAAATATTGTGGAAATAGGATAAAGGATAGGCGCGCAGTCGGAGGAGGCGCCGGCTGTTACGTGCACTCGATACCAGGTTCATGATTCGGATTCCCCGCCCAGGCCTACAGTCTTCCATCTCGCCAGGGTCGATGAATTGGCACCAGGCTTGCCCGGAAGCTTAACAGGGATTAAGTAACGCCAGTAACAGTTAATTCTTTATCCGTATCCTTATTCATCCCGATCAAAAACCTTGGGAAACGAACACACTATGCTTTCTGGGCAGGATACCAACCCATGTGGTAGCCCACAGCTTCCAGTACCGTCGCCATTCATCCCTGTCGCGTGCCAGAGTGCTTCAATGGATCCTCCACGTTCAAGGAACACGAAGAGCGTCATAACGTTCGTTCAGGGCTTTCACGATGAAGGACTACCAACCCGTTGGTGGGCGTCTTGGTGTTCTCTTGACATCCCGCTGGATCCATACGTACCGTCCCGCTGGATCGATATGTACCGGCTCTCGTTCAGCGGGTGTTTGTGGAGCTAATTACGTGGCCGGCCCACCCAATTTTCGACGACTTGGCTCATGGGACAGCTCCTCTGATGTTCGAAAGTCGACGAAGCTCTAAACTCCGGAGGACTACTCTCTCTTCCCTTCGCTTTCAGTAGCCACAGAAATTTAAAGACAGCCTTTTTTCGATCTAGAAAAAAAAACTTCGTGATCCATTTTTTATTTAATTCTCTTTAAATTTCTAGAATTTTCTTATTTAAGGGTTTATCTTTAGGGATTTTCTATTGGCAAAATAACTGTTTGAAATAATGTTTCATTCAAATCAGGCACAATGTTTGATTTATTCTTCCAATGCAAAAGTTTATGCAAATGGCATCTAAAACATCAATGAAGTAAACTTTTGCAACAAGTGAAACCAGTGCAAGGCGCGTCCTTGACAAATTATCCACCAAACGATTTCTTCTTGCCCTTCAGTAAAGGTGGAAATTTTTCGCAGCCCATGACTAGACTGCCGCGATCATTCAAACGATGATAACATTTTTGGGCACCCCGTGGAAAATCACGATTCAAATCCTCGATCCTTGATGTAGAGGTGGAGTGCATGGCGCATCTGAGATGAGTCTCGACGATTTTTTCCAGAAGTTATGGTAGACATCAGGGAATCCCTGACGAGCGTATCCGCGTCTGCCTTCGAGCTAATCGAAGACATCGCAGCACAACACGTGTTCTTTGTGAGGTCCCGGCGCTTTGATCCGGCGCCTGCGATCCGAAGAATGTCGACGAGGTGGTGAAGTCGTCCGTCGGAACCGGTCATCGTGAGGCTCACGTGTCTGTTGCGAATTGCAGTCACTTAGCCAGGCTCGCTGCCGGCGCCTCAGAACTGGTACGAGGCGTGACTCTGCCGGTCGTCTTCACACGCCCCATCTGCCTCGGCGGTGACTGGACCTCGTAATAGTAAGGCGCCCATTAGTTCGTATGCGTGCCTGGAATGCTCATTCGACCAGACATGCCAGCTACTGTGGAAGACAACAAAGCAATGGCACGTGCTACGCAGTCAGACAGAGGTTGCCTATGCCGAGTTCCGGTTTAGTTCAGCTATCAAGGTCCTCTTCTGTGAACCGATGGAGGACTTCTAAAAGTCATTCTTTGTGTCTGTTTAGGGCGAAATCTAAGACGTCAGTTCAGTTCATTCGAGTAACACTTCACCTTGGGCTCGTGTAACGCAGTCGGAGGAGGCGCCGGCTGTCGCGTGCATCCGATACCATGTTTCTGGTTAGGATTTCCCGTCCAAGCCAATCTAGTCTTCCATTCCTCCGAAAGTTGGTGAATTGCTACTAGACTTGACTGGGAAGGATAGAGCGCTGACTTGTTCATCGATAGGGCCCCCGCAAGTCATTGTATGGCCAAATACGCATTCAAGTCGCCTCCACGACATCTCGAAGAAGTAGAATGCGTGGCGCATCCCAAAAGGGATTGAGGAAGCGTTCTTTATCCTTATTCTTTATCTTTCACACCATCTCTCCTTCGTTAAAGATGTTGCTGAACATCAAGATGTAACTCTTCCAATAGTGCATCGAATAATGGGCGTTGAGTCCACCTGTCCTCGCAATGGAAGGTCTAAACACCCAGTATTTAATTACTTAGCATTCCGTTTTGCCTTCCCTACATCTCGGATGCTTTGAGCACAGCGGTGCGAGCAGCCTTACATAGGTATGACCTGGACCGTCTGGTTAGAGTGGTGGAAATTCCACCACCTAACTTGAAACAACAGCGCAATCGCCAATACGACCGCCTATGCAATACGCCAAACTGTTCATTTTGTCCATCTGGGCGAGAAGGAGACTTCATGACCTCCTGCGTAATCTACTTCGTCGCATGTGAGGTCTGCGGAGCCGAGTACATAGGGGAACTGGGCGATCCCTGTGTCTGAGAGTTAAAGAACATCTAGATGGACTGAGGAGGTCAGGTATGGCGACCCCACTTGGTGCGCACAGGATGGAGGGTCATTCCGGAGAAGAGTTTACGGTTTCGATAAAGATACTGGCACGACAACCCAAGACTTCAGCACGCAAGACGTTAGAGGCCTTTTGGATTATTGCGAAAAGTCCAAAACTGAATCGAAAGGATGAGTGTCTTGCCATCACTGATAAACTCTCAGCCTTCCTTGATCTCTATAGACTTTGATGGCAACGTCTTCAAGACGTTGCCATCAAAGTCTATAGAGATCTTCAGGGCCTCTCTCCGGTCCATCAGACTACCCACTGCACGTTGCGCGAGGAGGTGGCCTGCCATCAGGTCCTTTCCATCTCATTAGGTGAGCGTTTCCTACGTCTACGTGTTCCACTACACTTGGTACTGAGTGGCCGCCTTTTGTCTTGTATTGTAGCCTGAAAAGGCAGTTGGGACCACTTCGGTCTTTGATTTTTCCAGGCTCTGACGAAGGCGAATAGCCGAAACGTTAGCCGAATAAAGGATTACCGTCTTGGGTTTGGCTACAATCAAAACAGCAACAACAAGTTACTTAGCATAGTTTTTCTACGAGGAATAAAGAATAAAGGATTAAAGACGACGTTACTCAATACCTTTAGGATGCGCTACGCATTCTACTTCTACAGAATGTCGTGGAGGTAATCTGAATGCGCATTTGACCATATAATGAATGACTTGCGGTGG
Source organism: Heligmosomoides polygyrus bakeri (assembly GCA_947359475.1). NCBI lineage: Eukaryota > Metazoa > Nematoda > Chromadorea > Rhabditida > Heligmosomidae > Heligmosomoides > Heligmosomoides polygyrus. The sequence continues at coordinate 10,708,154 of OX375869.1, read as the reverse complement.
CCAACCGATGAACAAGTCAGCGCTTTATGCTTCCCACACAAGTCTGGTATCAATTCGCCCACCCCGGAGGGATGGAAGGCTTGGTTGGCCTGGGCGGGAAATCCGAACCAGGAAGCTGGTACCGGGTGCACGCGACAGCCGGAGCCTCCTCCGCTGCTCTACACGCGCCCCTCTACGAGGATTATGAAATGATTTCCAGCATTGCTCAAGTATTTGGTTGCTTCAATAGAATAAGCTGTACATCTCATCTAAATTCAGATTTTCCGTTTTGTTGTTGTACCTACAGAGCAGCCTTTTAACTCGAAATACTTTGCTACTAAAGTTATCCAGAGAAATTATAGAACCTTCTAGGGTACATCACACACTACTATGCTTCATCACTCTCTTCCCCGTAGTTGCTACGAAAACACAGACATCGGAGGATTCTAATCGGTCTCTCTTCACTGGTTGCTGCATAAGATGTTCCCCAAGCCATCCGAGATGAACCCGTCAATGGGAATCCAGATTTCACGAAAACCCTCTTGATGCGCTTTTGAATGGGATCGAAGGAGGCTGGCGACAAGTTCTCGCACCTCACATTCACTTCGCCGTCGCATACGGGACGACATCCACGAGGAGTGGTTTCCCCGTCCAGTAATCCGGTTCAGGATGCACCGCGAGACCATCGAAATCCTCCAGCGAGGTGTGAATGGCCCTGGAGAGGCCAAGGGCTCAGGATGATATGTCTTCCCTGGCAGCAGGATTCACATGGACCTCCGTTTGGACTCGATATTTTATTTCTTTCTGCACCATGTATGACGCGATATAGGATGCAGTACAATAAGAATCTAGTACCAATTCAAGAACAATGCAAAGATGGTGGCCAACAACCAATTAATCATTGGATATTCACTCCAGTGAACATGGATATTCACTGTAACAGAAGCATCCGAATTTTGGTTGGATTCACATGTGCCTGTTTCGCTCTGGAATTAATCGCTTAAGCGTTCTGGACGTCTTCGTTAAAATCCGCTGTTCAAGAACGTCTTCGCCGAGAAGCTACTGAGTAGCTTAACTTCCATCAGGTCTGTCTGTCGATTCTATGTATGGCGTTGGAAGGCGGTCCTCACAGATCAAGAAAGAATTTGTATCATATATTATTAGGTTCGAAAAAGTCTTTTCATTTTCTTCGAAGATCTATTACTTCACAACTACAATGTCAAACCAACCTAGATAAACCACATTTTAATTCACTACACTTCTCCAAAGACTGGGTACTTTTCTAATTACTCTCACTTAAAGGACTGCAGTTCTGCAGTCGTACCATTGCTGAATCCAATCTTTGAGGTCTTCATCCGTTTCAATATATTTCTCTTCAATTTCTTGCTTGAGAGCACGGAAGAGATGGTACTAAGTAGGGGCGAGGTCACGGCTATACGCTGGATGTGGCATTACCTCCCAGCCCAGCTCCTTTATTGTTTCTCTTGCGAGTTTTGCAACATGTGGTTTTGCACTGAGTGTCTGACAGGGCATGTGGAATCCAAGCTCCAAATTTCCATGCAAACCCAAGACCCTTCAGATGGATTCCTACTGTCCTATGAGACAATTCGAGCTCCTCTGCCAGTTGACGTGTCGTCTGCCTACTATCGGTACGAAGAAGATGGAGTAGTTCAGTGGCGTCCGATTCAGTTGGCCTTCCTGACCTCGCTTTGTCCTCGAGTGGATAATCTCCCTCTAAAAACGTTCCGAACCACTCATAACAGGCGCGATGAGTTGTAGATCCCAAGCCATATATATGGTTAATTTGGTCGGCTTCCTGACGTGCTGTAGATCCTTCAATGAATTCATGAAGAATGCCATGCCGAAAATGGCCATGAGGTAGATTTGGCATTGTGTCCGGAAGATTGGATAGATAACGAAGTACAAGAAGGGTCTTGACCTGGGTCCGCGTGCGAACGGTAGACAAGCGTGATAGGATTATGAAATCAGCAATCAATACTTGCTTGTGTGTTTACAAGGAGAACGGTAAAAAACTTTTCGAAGTGTGAAGAGACTTTTCTCCAACCTATTACATACATATATTAGTGCGTTCTCCATCGTAAATCTGTGGAGTACCTAGAAAAGAAACGTTGATTTGTACTTATTGAATTGTATCTTATTGAATTCTTTAGTTTATCCCGTATCTGAGCTGAAGAGTGCAAGATGTAGTGGAGCCTACACTAGTACAAAAGTGATCTAAAACAAAAACACGATATTTCCGTAATTGCCAGTGTACTTCATGCGCCCTCATCGTGTCTTTTTGAATACTTTCCTGTAATCATTGTGAATACGTTAAAATAAAGGTTTAATTACCCAAGTTTGAAGTATCTGCATGGCGAACAACACACCTCGCTCCTACTCTTTCCCTTCTTCTACTAACTTGTAAGCACACCCTCTGTCTGAGCCTAGGGACATACAGCCTTGCTAGTCCTATCGACTCCCTAGATTGGCATAGCGCTCCGTTCCAGCTAGTCCCTCTAGTCTTTCTCAAATTGGAGAACAGCGATGGAACAGCTGATGCGCAAATATGGACGTCGGAAAAATCGCCCATCGCGGAAGAAGATGGTGTCATCGTTCAAAACTTGAAGCGAAGTCACACTTATTGTCCAAAGAGGCAACATGTACTTCAGCTAAGCGGCAGGTTTTTGAGTTGCTCCCGCGCTAACACCGTCGCTGATTAATTGATTCGAAAACGTCTTTAGGCGTCTGCAGCCAGGTGTCATCCGTGATATCGGCGACGAGCGATGTTCTGACTAATGCCTTCCGACACTGATGCGGTGTAGAAGCGTTTTTCCCCGTTAGTTTTGAAGCTCTTTGAGGTGGGTCCGGTTTCGAAATCAAACTTGCAAAACGTTCCTGTCTCACAAATCTGATCAACTTTAAGAAGGCAGAACAGATCCGGCCGCGCTCATTGGAAGATGGAAGAAGAAAGTTGTCACTTTCAATCTCTCTCTCTCTCTCTTGCTCTCTCTCTCTGAAGGCATGACAGTATGCAGCCAAGTTCAAGACATTGATTCTTTATTTCCCCTTTTGTTCTGGACTCCCTTCATATTGTACTAGCCACTTATGTGGCCTACCTGGGGAGCCTGAAGCGTGCCAGCCAATAACAATGACAGCCAATCACAATAGTGACCGAATATGCGCCAGCCAATCAGGACGCCGATCGTACACCGCTTCGCTGAACGGCGCGATACTTCGATGACTGGTCTGGTGCATTCCTTCCCCCCGCCCCCGCCCCATGTAAGCCACAATAACGACTTTATAGAAGCTACAGACGGATGAACCAGAAAAATGCATAGCCAGTTGGAAAAGGCGCGGGCTATTGCGTGGACTTCGAATCGAGAATCTTGGATCGGATTTCCCGCATAGGCCAACCAAGCCTTCCATCGCTCCGAGGTAAGCAAATTGGTACCTGACGTCTAGGAAGGATGCCTCACTGGCAGATGTCCATCGGCTAGTCACTGTATGTAGGTCACTATCTTGTCCAACTAAGCATTCCTAGCTGCCTACATAACGTCCAGTAGAAGTATGTGGGATACGTGTGCATCCCGGAAAGGAATCATCCTTTTATTGCTTTGTTCTTGCGAGCGCTGTTCCCCTTCGAATGTCTCTTATATGAAGTAAGCTGTAGACGCTGAATAGCATACACATACAGGCTGATGATTTTCAAATGTAGAAGGATGAGTCACGCATTCTACCAGAAAGCTTCGCTGATCTTTGAGGGACCTGAACCAAAATCCTCGAACCGTTGCGCACCTGACAGCCGGCGTTTCCTCTTTCTGCTCATCCACTTGCCCATTGTCCGTGTGAAACCATTTAGTTGGCTCCAGACTCCATTCGGGCTTGGGTCAAACAGCGCTGCTGATGTAATGGCGTAGCATCCTGCCTGAAATGCTGAAGGGGGGGGGGGCGGGTTCGAGTCCCTTTTTAGCCTTTGTAGTAGCTTGTAGATTCTGTCCGTAAGACAGCTTTTGAAAATCTCATGAGTAACTTCTTTTTCGGCTCCTAACCTTCTATACATCACGTGGCATAAGTACATTGCTACGGGAGTTGCCATAAATCAGTGTAGCCAGATTGTAACTACAAGACGAGAAGGTTAGGTAGAAATGTTTCCAATTTTAACGTAATTGAACGTTCATTTTACTGTTGATTTCAACGGTTATTTTGTTTATTTACAGCGTGTTCCAAAATAACGTGATGAAGATTTTTGTTATAACTATGAAACAGCTGACATGTTTACAAAACAATACATAAATAACAACAAGATAGACACTAGGCAACACTATATTCGACCGGATTCGAAGTGGCTCCCTTGGCGCGAATACAGAAGTCAAAACGCTTAGTGAAGTTTTTGGCGAGGGATCCCAGGTCATCTGGAAACAGTCGTTCCCACTCCCAACACAGGGATGTCTTCTGGGCCTCCAGGTTGTGGTGACGCTTGGCACGGACCCTGGCCTTCAAGATGGACTACGCGCTGTAGCCCGTCGGATTCAGATCCTGGAGAGTGCGGTGGCCATTCCGCAGACATGATGAAGTACGGCAATTGGCCTTGCGCCAAGTTTGCGCGTTTTTTGCCCTGTGCGTAGGGATTGACTCTGGCTGAAACGCCCCACTGCGCATTGCTGAAGTGCCGCTGGGACTAGAAAAGTGCCAAAGCCTCAAAGATGTCCCGTCGGTACACATCTTCATTCATTTTTTACTCATTCGTCCACAAAACCCCGGGGTCTTTCCGTTGCTGTAGACTCCTCCCCAAACCATGAGCGCTTGCGGATTTTGACGATGTTTGGCGACGGCAAAGGTGGCTGAAGCCTCTCCAGATCAGATACTGCCTGTTTGGGGGTTCTGAGCCTAGTCCGCGGGAATCAGCTTCTCGTCCGTGAAAAGCGTTCGCTCCCACCCGCGATTTGCGGCCCGCAGCTTGAGCTGTAGGCATCACTGGAGCCGTTCGCGCTTATTCTTGTCCATCTAAAGCTGGGCTTTAAGCAACTTGTAGGGCTTCAGTCTTCGTTTCTTTCTGGCTAATCGATGCACTGACGGCTGATTTTTTCCAGGAGACCCTCGTATTTGGAAGTTCCGATGATTTTCCGGATCTGCGGCGTATTGAAGTGCGATTTCTCCCTTGTCCTGAACGATCACCTTTATAGTCAAGTTCCTTACATAGATGACTTCTATGGAACAGTCGACCGAACAGGTCGATGTCGCATTGCTGTTTTCCTTGATGTTGAAGCTTCAAAATCGCAGTGCGACGGTTTGACATCTTGAGAAAAGACCGTAACTGGTGTAAAACATAATTCGAAAAGTTATAATACGGACAGAAAGATACATACATGATGCCGTTGCGGAAGGCTTGGGAGAACATCAAACCTTCATCACGTCGTTTTGGAACACCCTGTAGAAGTTCCGCTGACGTTGTATTTATTTACATAGCGCACCCTCGAATGCATTCAAATATATAAATAAACAAATAACAATTACAAGCACGGCAACTGGTAATCCTAAGCTGATAATTATACAAATGTACTCGGGTTCAGGATTATGCCAGACTTGCGTGTTCTGCTGACTGCGCCACTCATGCCGATATTTTATCGTAATATCGTAAATTTTGCAGCAGAAATGTCACTTCATTTCAAAATCAAACTGAACCGCATGAGCATCTTGTAGAATTTTTCGTGGCGCATCCAGCAGAATGATAGATTATATTGTTTACGAATTTATTACCTTAACCGGCGCTGTTTTTGGCAATTTTTCAATTTCCTTGTTTTATTCTGTCTTTGATTCATGGCCAGGCCAACCAAGCCTCTAACATCTACAGCGCCGGTGATTTGAAAACAGTTTCCTCTGAAATATTAAGAGGCCCTGATTCGTTCAGTTATTTCGCTGACCACCGTATGATCGCCCCACTGTACATCTCAAATGCCCAAAATTATCGACATGCATTTACGTCGTCAGAAAGAAGAAGAAGAAGAAGGCGAGGCACATCATTTGAATACTGACCAACGCGCTGAGATCTTGAACCAATAAAGAAAAATAAGAACTATGCAAGTACATTTCCTCAATCCATGCCGGAACGGGGAAGCTTCTCTCAAACCACTCCTGTGTTGGCCTGAGTGCTTGGATCTGAAAACACGCATTCATCTGAAAAAATTTAATTTCATCGTAAACGGAGAACATCTTCTCATGGCATGCGAGAACTTGTCGTAGCCAGATCACCAACGATCAACAACGTTTTTCGGAATTCAATGCGAGCCGGTTTGCATTTCGTAGCGAAAGTAGAGGAACGACTTCTTTACTAAGCTACAGCTTTAAGCTGGTTTGACATTTTCTTCAATCTCTTATCTGGTGAGATTCGTTTAAACCAGAGGCCGGATTCATTAACAATTAACCCGTGGGTATGCGGGTGATAAGGGGTAGAGATAAGATAAGAGTCAGGCAGAGATAACGCAAGAGTCAGAGATGCAGGCTTCATTGTGGGTATCTCTACCCCTTATACCCGCGGGTTAGTCGTTGATGAATCCGGCCCCAGAAGGGGCCGGATTCATCAACAACTTACGTAAGTTTAACGGAGAATTGTAAGCGAAAATCTCAGATAACGCAACTTATCGCTCACCATATCGCTTGATAAGCCGCTGGCAAGCTTATTTGAGCTTTCGCTTACAATTCTCCGTTGAAGTTAGGTAAGTCGTTGATGAATCCTGCCCCAGGTCTACCAGCACTTGGTAGCGCAGCCGGAGAAGCCGCCGGCTATGGAGCTGATTCCAGGTTTTTTGGTTCAGATCTCCCACTCCTACCAAATACAGTGGAAGGTTTCTTGTAGTGATTTCATTAGATATCCGGTGTTGAGCCTTTCCGAAAAGGGATTTATTATGTGGAAACGACCCACATCCACAAAATCCCTTTTAGGAAAGGGCTCAACATCGAATATCTAACGAAATCACTACTAGAGACTATGTGAAACAACGGCAACTTCAGGCGTTTTTGAGCATCCCGAGTCAGAAGATGTGCGGTAGACGTCGTCCAGCTGCGTCGTAACTCACAAGACGTGACGCAGATGTTGTCCAAAGTGCGTCGGGAATCAGAAAGGCAGATGTCAATCAGGAGACGTGTCACATGTCGAACACACAATCAATATCCTTTCAGGATAGGTAGCATGGTAGCACACTTACCTGGGAAGGACAAAGCATTCACTTGTACATCGGCTGTCCGCCTCAACTCAACGTATGGGCCAAATGCGCGTTTAGATCGCCCCGCGATATCGCGTAGAAGCAGAATGCGTGGCACAGAAAGAGCTCGATAACGCTGTTCTTCTAGTTGTTTGATCCGAAACCTAGGTCCCTGCCTCTGAATACAGTTTAGCTCGCAAACACATTTGAAGAGACGCCGTGTGATAGCAATAGCGATCATAAATCCTCGTGAGATGTCAATTGAAGTGGAACGATACGCATTTCTTCAGCAGATCATTTGGGAACGCTCCCATCGTAGCCGATCAAGGATGCATTGATCCTATTCTGAATAGAGAATGGAGATGTCGCAATAAAAATTTATTTAAAAATACCATCCAATGTTGGGATGAGGGAAAAGACTAATCATAGAATGTTGGAGCACTACCCATGTTCGACATAATTTCCATATCGAGGCTCTAAAAGAATCTATGCAGATCATGCTCACTAGTATCGATTCTTTAGTAGGATGTTTGCTCAAGCTTCCATCTGATTGCTCCATATTTCTCTCTGTACTTTTTGATGACATCTAAAAATCATGTTTTTGCGGGGTTGAAAAACAATGTTGACCGTGTTATCTCTACTATCCGAACACCTGGTTTCGGTAGGCGTAAAATCGACATCGGAAACGCCTAGACGGATCTCTCCTAGTCGGCGAGGATCATATGCAGCATATTTTACCCCGTCCTTTGAATTTATTCGATAGTTACAGCTACTGTCCTGCTATGCGAAGATTACAATGCAGACTTTGGTGATATGTATGTCTAGTGCAGCATAGGGCGACGGACGCAATTGTCACCTTAAGTTTGCCCCTCTGGACTAGGATAGATTCGGCTAGTCCTTGTCAGGTCCGTTCCTTATCAACGCAGCCTTTATGGGATTCAGCTACAGGTTAGGGCTTACATCTTCACCTGAGAACTTCTCAGAGAAATTACGACTTCAGAGGCTCCAGATCGACGGACTGCGACTTTTCCTTTAGGTGGGACGTCGGTGTCCCAACTCCAACGATTCTCAATAAGACCTATATGCCCTCGCTGAGAATCTAACTAGGAGCACAGTCATTAAGTTTGTTTTTGCAGCAAGGCACTGGGCGTTACAAAAATGGCAAAAATTATTCTATGTGGTTTATCCTATGCGGACGTCTTTTTGATTTGAAAGAGTTCGCATTGATTTCGAAAGCTATAGGCTAGTCTGAAGAGTGTCCAGTTTGATTTGGAAAGTCTCCAATTTGAAAATGCTATGTTTGAATCCGATAAGCTCTTCGTATGTATTAGTCTGTCTACGTTCAAAGCGGAAGCCCTAGACGATGGTAGTGTACATGTGCATTCCAAATCTTATTCGTATTTTTCCCCTTCCCTCTCCTAGAAGGCAGGGCTCATCCTCGGGAACGACACCCGATATCGGCTGCATTGTCATTCTGGACCCGAATCACAAGGAATCGGTTTTTCGAGCGGTCGAGCGACTGATGTCCGTCGGGCTGAGGAATGCAAGCGCGACGAGCCACCGCCCGCTTTCCGCCTCAAGGTCTCGCCCGCCACCGGCAGAGATGGCTGATGCCCTTGAAGTGCGCTCGACGGTATAGCGGCGACGTACCGCTGCCACAGCAGCGGCCAAGGCATCGCACATCGGCTTCCAAGGTCAGCGAGTTCAAACGGATGCGTTTACACACTCCGCGAATGGGAGAGACGAAACCGGACCGGGTGGTGGAGACAGCCGGACAAGAAACGACTGGAAGCGGGAGTTGATGTGTTGGACAGCTTCTTTCGGTCGGCAAGAACTCGCCCAGCAGAGTCGGCATTCCTCGGTCTCAGAAGCAGTGTCGTCGGTGACGGTCGTCAGCAGCAATTAGAGATTTTTCAGATAAATCCCCCTGAAAAATATGTTGAATTTCATATGAAAATCGAGGCGAAACAAAAATACGTTTAATGCTGTTGTTATTGTCACTGTTTTTGGTTGTTATTGTATTTAGGTTACGATTGTTGTGGCTCGAGTTTTATGCTGTTGAAGAACTATGAAATTTCGAATATTTTTAAACGTATATATTTGCACCTGTTTCTATTTATAGAAATAAGAAGATAAATTTGAATCGTAGTCGCTAATATGAGCAGCATTGGGAACAGGGAACTCACCAGTCACTCAAGAATCCCAGGCCGAAATAGCGTGCAATTCGGTTATGGTATGCACAGCCGCACCCTGATTGGATGACATGTGTTCGGTCGGTTCTCTGATTGGTTCTGCTCAACTTATGCGCACCCATCTCCCAACTCGCATTCGCGACATGTACCCATATTTGATAGGAATGATCTTTAGATCAACGCCTAGACAGTTATCTACTACTTGCTCAAGAGCTCGGCAGTTTACTGGGCGATGACCAGCGCCACCGGGAAGTCGACCAATCCCAGAGTTCCGTCTGTTCATCTACCATACATTGTGGTTAGAGAAACCCACGCAGCCCCCGTCCTCTCAGAGGGGCGTGGCCTCACGGCAGCGCAGGCCATCATTCCGGGAAGTACCCAATTTTTAGGCACTGCGGCTAGAAGTACAAGTAAAATTAGATAAATTTTTCAGCCCAAATGAAGTGTGCTGTCACTAAAGCTATGGAAACATCGCAGTCGGAGGGATGCTTTCCGATCTTAAGCCAAGGACCCTGTCCAAGGCAAGTTTGGTGCTCACTTAGGCAAGCAGTTTGTCCGGTTTTCGGCCAGCTAGTGGAATGTTGGTCTGGAGTAGACAAAACACTACCAAATTTACCACAGAATAGCGCCTTACTGTGTCTTGAGAGAGCTTCAATCGACTCCATGGATCCATGTAGAAGAAGCATACATGGCGCACTCCAAATCGAAAGGACTTTCACCAGCAACACATGCAGGACCAAGGGTCGACTTTGGGTTTTTAAATGCAAATAATGAAAGAGCTTAAAGATCTTCTAAGTGTTAAACACGTCACAAAGTCACGATAAGACCTCTCTCACTCCTGAGGAGTCATGTTGTCGGCAGCAAACTAGTTCACCGATACAAAGAACGACATGGGAAGGAAATTCTTGTTTGGGCGCTAGTGAACGAGTCAACAGTCACTTTACGGCACTTAGAGAAGTCGAGTGCATGGCGCGTCTCAGCGAACGCATTTAGAAAGTCCATTTAGTTTGCCTTAGCTTGATCTTCTTGAAACCTTCTTTAATCTCTCCTGTAAGCGTCCAGTGGGCGCGTGGAGCGCAGTCGGAGGAGGCTCGACTGTCGCGAGCACCCGATATCATGTTCCTCGTTCGGATTTCCCGCCCATGCCAACCAAGCCTTCCATCCCTCCGGGCTCGGTGAATTGGTACCAGACTTGCCTGGGAAGGATAAAGCACTGACCTGTTCATCGGCCGGCCACCTCAAGTCATTGTGTGGCCAAAAACGCACTCAACACGCCTCCACAACATCCCGTAGAATTAGAATGCGTGGCGCATCCCAAAGGAGACTGAATAACGCCGTCCTTTATCCTTTAAGCATCCAGTACCAATAAATCCACCTTGTTCTACTCCATCGAAATCCCTCGCAAACGGCTGAGTCTGCGTGTTGCGTTCGGTCGTTGCAATAGTTTTCGGCGATAAGCCAGACAGACCGGTCTACTTCATGAGATCTTTATGTAATCGGGCGCATTTATTAGGGGCTGTTATTCATCCAGTTGAAGAATGCAATACACAGCGGGCGGATTCCATACAGTGCTGTCATTCCTCACTAAGATTCCGTCGAAGACTGTGCGTGAGAATCGGTTCTATCCTAATGGATGGGGGGGGGGGGTGCACTTTACACAGTCATTTTAATGACGACGGTCAAATTAAAATTGAGCTAATATTTCATGGCGGCTACAGACGATTTTGCATACTTGAGAATCTTTCTTTACAATTCTCTGCCAGTGAAAGGTCACCTTGTGTCTGTTAAGTTTTTCTCGCAGTACCCACCCTCCCCCCTTGACTAGGATAAAGCATAAAACGGATAAAGGACGGCGTTACTCATCCCTTTTAGGATGCGCCACGCATTCTACTTCTACGGGATGTCGTGGAGGCGGTTTGAATGAGTATTTGACCGTACAATGACTTGCGGTGGCCAGCCGATGTACAGGTCAGCGCTTTATCCTTCTCAGAGAAGTGTGGTACCAATTCACCGACCCCGGAGGGATGGAAGGCTTGGTTGGCCTGGGCGGGAAATCCGAACCAGGAACTTGGTATCGGGTGCACGCGACAGACGGCGCCTCCTCCGACTGCGCCACACGCGCCCCGCGACTAGGATAGATCCTGGGAATCCTCCCAATACTCCTTGTAATAGAACACAACGCTACTAAATAGGTCCCGTATTTTCCAGGTATCTTCGTTCGGGTCATCTCAACGCCACATTTGATACAGATCAGATGTTGAAGCAAAATTGGATGAAGAACGCTTTGGATTCTTCGGATTGCCACAACAACGTCTCCATGCGTTTCACTACATGGAGACGTTGTTGTGGCAGTTGAGCGGCTCCTTAAGCACGAGCACAGCAGGTGCTATACCTGTCCTCGGACGAGTATATTCGAATGACCAATCGAAATATTTATTCGAATATTTATTTGAATAGTCTAATATTCGGCGTTTCTAGATTTTCGAATATTCATTCGAATTTGAACATCATGGTTTTAAAAAGTCGAATATTCTTTCGAATTCAAACATCGGTGGATCTAAAAGTCTAACGATTCTTCGAATTCGAACATGGAAAGAAATTGCCATTTCGAATAATGTTCAAGACTTAATATTTCAACAATAATTTTGTTCGAATATCGGATAAATTTCATATCGATTCACGCACGCGGGAGAAAGCCTTCGGAGTTTCGAGCTTCGTCGACGTTCGAAGATCATAGACACCGTCGCACAAGCCAAGTTGTCAAAAATTAGGTGGGCCGGAGACGTAATGCGCTTGAGACACTCGCTGGACGCAAGCCATCATCGACTGGATTTTGGCAGGATGTCAAGAGGACACTGGTACGCCCACCAACGCGATGGTCGGGCTTTTAGTGAAAGTCAAGAACGAGCGATGTGACCCCCTCGTGTCCCTCGAGCAAGAAAAATCCATTGGAGCACTCTGGCACGCGACAGGGACGAATTGAGAACATGCTGGCACCCGCTCGAGCAAGTCGATGATCAACGGGACGATAGGTGATGTTATAAATTTCAATTCTTTAAGCACAGATCCTGATTCGATCAAATTGCTCGACTCCCCGAATATTCGAAACGGAAAATGGAGCTGATTCGATTTTCGATCATTAAAAAATTCGTTTGTTCATTTGCTCAAAAATTTTCAAATCGAATAAATTTGCTCATTCATTCGTTTGATAAAATTTCTCAGAAGCGCCACTATAATGAGGAGCCCTTCCCAGGGGCACCGAGATTCCCTACGTGCCTTGTTCGCATGCTGAGTGACACTTTTCACCAGTGGCTGCCGAGGGAACAACATTGCTGTAGAATGGAGTAGAACCGCTGATGGCCATTTACGATTGCAAGCAGCTACGTACAAAACACTTTAAATGACGCGCACGTAACTTGATGGAACGTCAGATTGCTATGCGCGGTGAATGTTCTCGACACTCTCAGGTCCTGTAGCAACCGTAAGCGACTTCAGAGTAAAGGTGACACGAAGGAAGATAAGCGAAGCCCACAAAAGTCTCCTTTCTTCAAAAAGAAAAAAAAACTGCCATTCGTCCTTTGATGATGGAGATTTGATAAAATCGTCGAAAAGCAAAGCCTAGGAGCCTCGTAAGAGGACTCTCCTGCTCTCCTATCATCAAGCGTCCTCCTTACGACGTGTAGTAATTAAGTTTTGTTGCAGAAACATCGGGCCGACGTCTAGGGTTCATCGAGAGGCGTCAGAAGGGAGAACGGGATCCAAGCGAAATATTAGGAATTACAAGGAGAGTGAAGGCTACTGAAGAAGAATGCACATTCCAGCCTCACTGAGATCTGTCGGGTTGCCTACACTGCTTAAGGAGTAAAATATTTCACGACGAGATGGACACTTGAATTCTGGTTAAAAAAAACAATAACCATGTATTAGAGCTGACATATGGCGCAAATATTTGACACTTGGAGTCAACGTCAACGTGCCTATCTAGTCCTACTCTCCACAGGAACAAATAAGAGATATGGCACAGAGAGAGCTGAGAGCGTGATTGGGGGCTAGACAGCATAATGACTTGGGAAGAGATAAAGAATGGTAATGAATAATGAAGGTACTTATGAAGCGGAGGGTATTTAGAAGCGTTCCGGAGACCAGTGCAGAGATTAGATTAGCGTGGAAGCATCCGCTACCTCTGGGTGAAGCTGTAGGACTAAACTAGGACAGAGAGGAGCGTGGAAGGTTATAGGAAACTTCAGCAGAAGAAAGGCAGAAAACGAATCGAGAAACGTATAGAAGCACAAGGAAAGGTGAAGTGACCAACATTTAAATGGAGTGCTACCATGATAGCAAGAAGCCGTTTTGTATAGATATATTAGTTGTTACGGTAGTAGTCGTGAAAGTGGCCTACATGGAAAAGCACCAACGTATCAGACAATTAGAACCAATCAGAGCGCTGACTGAACACAACTCTTTGGATAGCATGGCCGATCCATGCGTACTGATCGCTCTGCATAGTCCCTTCTACCCATGTAGGCCACATTGACGACCAATGCCGTAGTCATACCCTATGTACTTCATCTCTAATCCTTACACAAGATTTGCTTCTCGGGCAAAGTGAGCTAGTAGAAGCTAAAGTAGTCACCATTAGAATCGTCAAGCACTACAGGGAGCTCTAGGAGTGAGAAGAATTTTGAATTGAATTTGAAAAAAAAACGATAAAAAATCCATAGTGAATAGAAGGGTAAGGATAAAGATGATGATTGTTACGTTCATTACTGACGCATCCTTATGGGTGTAATAATAAATAAATAAATAAATAAGTAAGGAATGACACAAGGGTAAAAGGGGAATGAAAAACAGAGATGACTACAAGCAAGCTTGCTTAAAAGGACGAGGAGGAGGAAGAGGTGAGGATGAAAGAGGCTAAGAACGTCTCCACGGTCTCGAATTCCATCGTGGTGAGTCACCTTATTAGCCAAGGTCGGAGATGATGCATAACGCAACACTTCTTCAACGTCTTCATTTGCCGAAGACGGACGTTGGTACGTGACTAGCCGAAAATCCACGAATCGCTTCTAATGACGCTGATTTTTAAGCGCTTCCTTCCCAGCTGACACTGGACTTCGACATGTCTCGCTTAAAATATGACAGCCTTCCAACAGCCATTTATTTCTAGCCTATCTACATCTGACTCCGGCGGTCGTATCACCGAGAAGACCTCCGTGAAGGACAGACAGACCGTTGTGCGAGATATATGTGGAGCGCGGCGCCAGCCTACGCAATGGACCGCTGTTTCACATTACGTGTCCCTCGGCGTGAATCGTCGTCGCCACCGTCGTCTTCGTCTTCGAAGCGGAGTGAGGGCAGAAACGGGTTCCACGCCATGCAGCTTTTCGTTGTCGTCGGCGCCTCACGAAGACTAAAAAGGTCATTCGTAACGGGTGATGGATGCGCTTTCGAGCGAAAAACACGTGAAGCTCGTCTGGCGAGGAGAAGTCTCGGCTTCCGCAACTCTGCTTCTGATGCACTCGATCCGCTTCGGGCCAAGGTGCCTGTATGTTCCGGGGTCTAGATGGAGGTAGACTAATCTTGATGCGGTTGGAAAAGGGATGGTTTCCTCCCGATGGAACCAGTACCCGGATTCATCAACACTTATACTGATATGCTGGGTTTTGGGCGTTAGAAGTACCCATGGTGAAGAGGCGTTCATGGTAAACCTTAACCATCACATCGTGGGTATAGAATACTGAGCCCGGATTCATCAAGCAATGGGTGTAGGTAAAGATACCGTAAGGGAATGAATACGAATCGTACTCACTACCAGCAGTGGGTATTAGGTATTCGTATTCATGAAAGGAATCAAGGGTAAAGTACAATTAGGCCTCTCGCGAGAACAGCTGATCTCACTGGAGCGCCATTTTGTCAATGGGGCGCGAACGAGTCGGGGGTATACGGATGTACCCACGACGATCGGAGGGTTTTCCCTACCCACTGATATACCCACGATTTTGCGGGTAAGGTTCACCATGAATCGTGGGTATGTCCACCCCTATACCCAGCATACCCGTGGGCGTTGATGAATCCGGGCCCTGGACGATCGATCGTCGGAGGTATATATGCATACCCACGGGGATTCTACTCCCCATTGACAAAATGACGCTCCAGTAAGATCAGGGCCCGGAATCATCAAGCAATGGGTATAGGTAGAGATACCGTAAGGAAATCATACCCACTACCAGCAATGGGTAGTGGGTACGATTCGTATTCATGAAAGGAATCAAGGGTAAGGCACAACTAGGCCTTTCCCGAAAACAGATAATCTCACTGGAGCGCCATTTTATCAATGAGGCGCTAATGAGTCGGGGGTATACGGATGTACCCACGACGATCGGAGGGTTTTCCCTACCCACTGATATACCCACGATTTTGCGGGTAAGGTTCACCATGAATCGTGGGTATGTCCACCCCCTATACCCAGCATACCCGTGGGCGTTGATGAATCCGGGCCCTGGACGATCGATCGTCGGAGGTATATATGCATACCCACGGGGATTCTACTCCCCATTGACAAAATGACGCTCCAGTAAGATCAGGGCCCGGAATCATCAAGCAATGGGTATAGGTAGAGATACCGTAAGGAAATCATACCCACTACCAGCAATGGGTAGTGGGTACGATTCGTATTCATGAAAGGAATCAAGGGTAAGGCACAACTAGGCCTTTCCCGAAAACAGATAATCTCACTGGAGCGCCATTTTATCAATGAGGCGCTAATGAGTCGCGGGTATACGGATGTACTCACAATGATTGGCGGGTTTTCTCTACCCACTGATATACCCACGATTTGGTGGGTAATGCTTATCATGAATCGTGGGTATGTCTATCCTTTATACCCAGCATACCCATGGGTATGCGTGTTGATGACTCCGGGCCCAGATGCTCGCGAGGGGCTTAGTTCTAGCTTACCCATAATTCCTTCAATGCCGTGGGTACGGTATTTCTACCTATGCCCACGGCTTGATGAATCCGGCCCCAGGAACTTAATTAAAGTAGGTTCATGAAGAATCATGAAGCAGGACAGAATTTTTGGGACAGCATTGAAGTAGTCGAAAAAGATTCGCCTCCAACCAGCACTACTAAGCCATGCACATGCAGTAGCTGTCCTATTGAAGAAGTCCGTCAAACGAATGAATGAACGAATGAATTCGAAGTCGAAAATTTTCGAATGAACGAATCAATAAATTTATTTACTCATCAATTTTCTGAAGAAAAAACGATAAACTCCACTTTTTTTATTAAAATATTTGAGTAGTTGAGATTTGGTGCTCAAGGACATGGAGCTGACTCAGTATTCGAATAAAATTATTCGATGTTCGAATAAAGTTGAAATATTTGATTTCCGAATGCATGGGGCGAACCAGAAACTTCAGCTTTTCGGCCTTTAGGCTCTGTAGTACCACATAACGACGGCTTTGTGGGACGAAAAAGGTAAAGAACGGTGTTACTCAATCCTTTCTTGTATGCGCCACGCGTTTTACTTCTACGAAATGTCCTGGAGGTGAGCTGAATGCGTGTTTGGCCATACAGTGACTTGCGGTGGCCAGCCGATGAGCAAGTTTGCGCTTTATCCTTCCCGGACAAGTCTTGTACCAATTCACCGACCCCGGAGGGATGAATGCTTGGTTGGCCTGGGCGAGAAGTCCGAACCAGGAGCCAAGATCGGGTGCACGTGACAGCCGGCACCTCCTCCGATTGCGCTACCCGCACCGCTACATATTTACGTATTTACGTCGCTTCACAGTAACGACACAATAAAAAATGGATTTCAACCAGCCTTTACAGTCCCTGCAACGATCGTACATCTGTAGGTAGGTGACGCAGCTGGGCGTGTCCCTGCGTTTATGGAAGGGCCAAATCACATTGAATTATTGCTAAGTTAGCGATGAGAATGCGATCCTTCCGTCAGTGCATTTTTCGTGCTGAAAAGGCCCAAACAATGGGCGAAAGTGCCGTAATGAATAGCCAAACCATGCTTGAAAGAGGTTCCCCTGTAGCGCCGTGAAACTCTCCCCTTCTTGACAACGCCTGGAGATTAATCGAATTCAGCAGAAGTTTAATTGGAAGTCGACGGAGGCGAGAGATGCCGGTTCGGGTTTCGATAAGCATGCGACGGAAACGCCGCCTAAAAACTGATCGTTTCCTCATACGGAAAGCGCGGAACTTGACGGCGTTTTTGCCGGAAGTTGCACAAGCGTCGTTCTCCAACGGTAGGGACAGCGACGTAGAAAATGGCTTACAGATTTCTCTGCGGTAGCCATATATAGAATTTATCCTAGTCAAATCACGTAGGTAAGGCTTGCTTCTGATTTATGGTACTAGTCGGTAGTGTGGCCTATACGAAGAGGCGGGTCGTTCCATCCAATCACAACCAATCAGACCACTGACCGACCACGCAACATCCATTGGGTAATCATCGAGCATACACGCCCCTCTTTGTATCACACCTACTCGGTGCGGCTTGGTTGTTCTGGTTCGTCCCCTTTTCCCAGGCAGGCCGCATTAACGACAAGTGCATTTGCCATATATATCTCGTTTCATATATAAGCCTTTTATAAGAACTAACTTCTTCCATCACTACGAAGGATCCACATCTAGATGACTGAATAGAAGGCACCTACAGTGTTTCTTCATGCTTCCGCGCACTAGACGACAAGCTGGAGACGTCGTCCTCCCAGAGTTAATCGAATCACGCCACATTTATCTAGGAAGAAGGTGTCTATACAGTGTTTTTACGCTGAACATTATCCGGCGCTACGTTGGCCTGTGGCAGTTACACGGCTAATCTCCCAGAAGAAGAAGAGGATGGTAATGAAGGAAATGAGATAGAGGAAGACTTCGATGAAAAAACAAAGGAAAAGGATGACGGCGAAGAAAATGAAAAAGAAATACGATATGAAAATGAAGAAGAAGATGGTGATAATGATGAAGAAGAAAATATACCCAGAAGGCGGGGAAAAAGTGAAAAAGAATGTGATGATAACGAAGGAAATGAGAAAAAGAAGAAGAATATGAGAAAGAGGAAGAAGATGATGATGACGATGATGGTGATGACGAAAACGAAGAGCAACAAAAAGAAAAGAATGAAGGTGATGATTATGATTATGAGAATCAAAAAGAAGTAGGCGAAGAAAAGGAGAAGAAGAAGTCGAAAAAGATGATAACGATGATGATGACGAAAACGTAAAACAAGAAAAAGAGGAGGACGAGGAAGAGGATGATGGTTGTGATCATGGGAATGAAAAAGAGGTAGAGGGAAAAAAGAAGAAGAGGAAAATGAAGGAGAAGAAGAACATTATGATGAAGAAAATTAATACAAAAAATGATGATAAAGAAAATAAAAAGGAAAAGGAAAAAATGAAGATGATGATAGTGATAAAAAATAAAATTAGGAAAAGAAAAATGAAGGCGAAGGCGTTGATGATGAGCAAATCAAAAAGGAAGAAGAACGTGAAGATGAGGATGATTATGTTGGGAACGAAGAAGAAGAAAACAAAGAGGAATACGAATAAGTAGGTTAAAATAGGTCAAAATAAGTGCTGCTGTTCCAATCAGCCTAGGGTCACTATAAGCGTAGGAATCTACGGTCCCGTAGATGTACTTAGCGAATTCAGCAGTGATGGTGGGTGGCCCGATCAAAAGGAAACCTTTGCCTAGATGGCCAAGAGCCTGTTTGTTACTAAACTGCCCCAGATTATTGCTATTCTAGTCATCAAACTAAATCATGGGCGTAGGATCGAAAAATTTTCAAAGTTCCCCAACCGAATGTGCACGGGAAGGCAGAAGAGGAGTTCCAAGAATTAGGAGGTTTCTTCACCATGATTCGTTACTCGGAATCTACCACAGTAACGTTAAAGAAGAGTTGCTTCTGTCTGTTCCTAGAATTTTTGGAAAGATTTTCAAAAGCGTGAGGATACTGTGGATGAGCCAGTTGCAATCCTGCAATTTTTTTGATCCACTAACTTTTTCTCGAACTATTTATAATAGTTTGCGGGACTTATATAAACTAGGTCTACATTAAGGAGCAAAGAAGAGAACAAAGAAGATCCTCTCAATTGTAGTTGGGTCCCCTGAACCAATAAATGAAAGCCATAGAGATATCATTCCATAGAGAACGAGGGCTTCTTGTTCACCATTAGTTACTGACTGTGATAAAAGGATTAAAAAGGATAAAGGACGGCGTTATTCAATCCCCTTTGGGATGCGCCAGGCATTCTACTTCTACGAGATGTCGTGGAGGCGTGTTGAATGCGTATTTGGCCATACAATGACTTGCGGTGGCCAGCCGATGAAGAAGTCAGTGCTTTATCCTTCCCGGACAAGTCTGGTACCAATTCACCGACCCCGGAGGGATGGAAGGCTTGGTTGGCCTGGGTGGGAAATCCGAACCAGGAACCTGGTATCGGGTGCAGGTGACAGCCGGCGCCTCCTCCGACTGTGCTCCACGCGCCCGACTGTGATAAAGCGTTTTAGAACACATAGAACATTTATTGGGCCAAAAGTGATAGAAAATACGTTGAGCACAAAGATTACAGCAAAAATTGGCTTTTTAAAAATCAGAAAACACAGAACATATGATTTATTGGGCGAAAAAGTTATACAAACCCGGTTAACACAAAAGATTACAGCTAAGATTGGCTTTTTAAAGTTTGTCAAATACGACTTCCTCCATGGTTTGCATACAATATTATTTTTTAAAGCGATTTTATAGTTCGTTTTCTAAAAAAAGAAAAAACACAGAGAAAAAGATTATTTTTTTTCCAAAATGGGGCATAGTATATAATTTCCACACAACGTTGTTATGAATTGGACTGATTATTATAAATGAGATTGTTTCATGAGAAATTCTTAACTCTACCAATTTATTTTTGAGTCGTTAACACTTATTTCAATAAATAACAATTATTGAAACATTCACCAATGGTAAGCCTTTTTTAGGGAACTTACTCGGTAGCATAAAAGGATAACGGATGACGTTACCTAGTTATTTTGGGATGCGCCACACATTTTACTTCTACGAAATGTCGTGGAGGCGATTTGTGTACATATTTGGCCGTGACTTGCCGTGGCAGCCGATGAAATAGCGCTTTATCCTTCCCAGACAAGTTTGGTACCAATTCACCACCCCGGAGGGATGGGAGGCCTAGGCAGGAAATCCGAACCAAGAACCTGGTATCGGACGCCCGCAACAGTCGGAACCTCCTCCGAGTGCGTTACACGCGCCCACTCGGTACTATACTGATGTTTTAACGAATTTTATGCAGATTTTGTGTAATATGGTACCGAGTAGGATCACCGCAGCTGTCCGCTCTTGTTATCCTTAATCCTTGGGGTTTCGCGCTCGGAATCTGGGTCAAGAGCTCCAAGTACGACCCTCCTTGACGTACCACCGTCGGTAAGAAGTCACAGTCCACTTGTTCCCAGACTATTCCCAGACGACAGCATTACCCACGGCGAGTTACGCAACGACCAGCTAGATGCCTGCCCAGCTGCATGTTCTGGTCGTTGTTCTGTACATTACATGCCGGCTGCTTGTAGACCAATTAGGACGTCGGCGAGAAGAGGAACTCGTCCCAATTACCTCAGCGTCAAGCATTTCCCCCAAGGTGGAACAGGTTCTTCCGGCAGTGTCAGTGGCCTAAGCAGGAGCAAGGAAGCTACCCGACAGAGGAAGAGCCCTGCTGACGCTCTACAGTGCAGTTTGACTACTTGTCCAACCATATCTGATGCGATGGCGTAAGATAGCGTGTGCCGTGCGTCTCACACCGCGCTCGAACCAGCTGGCCGTCTCCGTCGCGGCCTCACACCTCGATCTTCGTCGCCAAGAAGGCGTGGCCGTGTGCAGCAGTCCTATAAAAGTCAGACGTCGACGAGGAGAAATCAGTGCAGTCATGTTCGAGGAAAAACTCATCGTTGGAGTGGCTTCAGCCTGCTCGACTCTCGCTATCGTCGCCTGTTTGATCGTCGTCCCGTCGTTGTACAACACCATCAACGAGGTGCACGATGAGGTCATCGATGGCGTGTCCGTATTCCGTGTGGAGACCGACTCCGCTTGGACCGAGATGATGGACATCCAGATCACCGTCAGCCCACCGTCAAAGCCTCGCCAGAATCCCTTCAGCTCCATCTTCCGTCAGAAGAGACAGAACTTCGCTGGACTCCCAGCCTGGTGCCAGTGCGAGCCCACCAAGCCCACTTGCCCACCTGGACCACCTGGACCACCCGGAGCGCCTGGACAGCCAGGTTCGTGCCTTCATCGCTCTACATATTACGAAAAATTTTTGTACATGTTGCGAAGGTGCGCAGCATTGGAAAATGGGTATGGTCGGTGCTGTGCTTGGCTATGATTGGCTGACGTATTTCCACCACCCAATGCTGCGCACATTCGCGACATGTACCCATTTTTCTTACATCATTGCTTATTCCATTCCCTTTACATGTGATATCCTCTATTGTCCTTTGTTTCAGGAACACCCGGATCACCTGGACCAGCCGGAGAGGACAACACCTCCACCTACGCCCCGATCACCTGCCCACCACGTGACACCGGTTGCGTCAAGTGCCCAGCCGGAGCTCCTGGACCAGCTGGACCCGACGGACCAGCCGGTAACCCCGGACCCGACGGACAGCCCGGATCACCCGGACAGCCCGGTAGCGATGGACAGCCCGGCCCATCCGGCCCAGCCGGAGATGCCGGAGCCCCCGGCTCACCCGGACAGGCTGGACAGCCCGGCGCACCCGGACAAGACGGACAGCGCGGAACTGGCCAGCCCGGATCTTCCGGACCATCCGGAGCTCCAGGAGCCCCAGGAAAGGCTGGAGCCAACGGACAGCCCGGTCAGGCTGGCGCCCCCGGACCTCAGGGACCCGCCGGACAGGCTGGAGCCCCAGGAAACGCCGGCAGCGATGGACAGCCCGGTGGACCCGGTGGCCCTGGACTGCCAGGAAACGATGCCGCCTACTGCCCGTGCCCACCACGCTCAGCTGTGTTCGTCTCCCGATTCACTCACTAAGCCAGCAGCACTACTGCTCCTCGGCACGGTACAGCTCGCTTACGGCTCGCGCCGCGATAGATAGCGACTCAATAAAGAACTTTTGGCAAACTGTTGTTGTTGTTGCAGCTACCTGTTATGCACGGCTTTTCTGGCAGATATTCTGCTGAAGAGTGGAACTGTTACTCTGAACGTGTCCTGAAAACTGAGAAAACAGGAAATGAAGGCTGTTCACAAGCCAACACAATAGTGGTTCCTACCTTTTTCGTTGCACTCCCCTAAGGATTCTACCTAGAAGTAGCAATGATGTTCTCACACTGCTGTGCACTATGGTGCCTAAAGATTTTCTTCCCAGTGAGCATAGAGCGCTGACTTGCTCACCGGCTGGCCAAGTCATTGGGCCAAATAAGCATTGAAATCACCTCCACGACATCCCGTAGAAGTAGAGTGCGCGGCGCATCCCAGAAAAGATTGATTACTGCCGCCCTTTATCTTTATCCTAAGTACTATTAAACTTAACACGGATGATGGAGTTGTATAGAGAATGCCTTCCATGGAAGCTAAGTCCCACTAACCTTGGGTTGCGCCAAAGTTCGGCAATCATTTTCCGTTCGGGAGACCTACCCCTTGTCGAAAGCAGTACGGATCACATCTTATAATCAAAATATAAACATGGTTCTAATGGATCATTCTTGGGATGCGCCTTGCACTCCGCTTCTACACGATGTCGTGGAGGCAGTGCGATTGCGTATTTGGCCCAAGGCCAAATATGCAAAAAAGTAACTAAAAAGAATTATAAAAGCTGTCTTAATGGTGGGCGCATGAAGGAAGTCGGAGGAGGTGTCTGGTGTGCACCAGAGACTAGGCTCCTGGTTCGGATTTCCCATCCAGGCCAACCAAGCTTTTCATATCTCCGGAAGAGGCAATTTGATTCTGAACTCGTCTGGGAGGGATAAAGCGCAGAATTGTTCAACCGCTGGCTACCGTAGGTCATTGTGCGGCTAAATAAGCATTCAAATTGCCTCCACGACGTCCTGTAGATGTGAATGGGTGGCGCATCCCGAAAAAGATTGGGTAACACAGAGTGAGTAATCCTTTATTTCTTGAGTAATCCTTTACCTTTTATATTTCGCTATCTGTCTCATAAGCCCATACTTGAAGTGGCCAGTCGACGGGCACCTCAAGGCTGTATGGGCCAGATACGGCGTGTCAGGCACCTTCACCAACCCCGGAAGATGATCGTATGTAGGTGTCCATACAAAAAGAGCCAGGAACAAACCTGTATCGCTTGTGTGGTCATGCCTCCGATTTTTATTTGGTCTATTAGGTTGTAAGGTAAGTTCTGTCAGTCTTCGCGAACGTGATACACAAACGTGTTGAACCTTAACCTCTATGGAGTAGAAGACTTGCTCATTCCAACTGGATGTGGCCACAAAGAATGCCGATTCCAGATTCACACATACAGGGTGGCTGAAAAGTTCGGGCAATTTTTCAAAGTATTTCAGCAGTACGAAAAAACTACATAAACGCCAAAGATTTACAAACAAAAATAACAGAAACTTCATTAGATCAACAACAACATAATACAACAGGAAAATTCACAACAAGTGCTCAAAATTTCCTCTTTTGGCTTCAATACATTTTCGCAGTCGTTTTGGGAAGTCGCTGATGATGGTCGCACACTGCTCCGCTGTAATCTCGTCCCAGGATCTCAACAACGCCGATTTCAGCTGCTCAACGGTGGCGTATCTTGTAGTGGAGATCTTCTGCTCCATGATCGACCACACAGAATAATCCATCGGGTTGAGATCAGGCGAGTTGGATGGCCAGATGTCCCTGCTCCAAAACCCTGGGAAGAGCTCCTCGATTCCAGCCCACACCATCACCGAGGCTGGAAAATGGCGGCGGCTGATGGTCCTTGCGGCCGACGTCTTCTGCTGACCCTTCTTAATCAGCTGCCGGCGATTCTGACGGTTGTGAACCGGCTGGACCGTGAAGATCTTCTCGTCGGTGAACAGCACCTTCGACAAGCGACCATCGCCGACCAGCTGACGCATTCGCCTGCATTTCCTCAACCTCTCAGCTTTCATCGCGTCGTTGAGGAAGTGAATACGAGCTACTTTGTAGCTGCGTAATCCCAGCTTCCTCCTGGCAATATGCTGGACTCGTTCCCTACTGATCCCGATATCCGTAGCCATCTTGTTCATCGACACCTCAGGATTACGGCGAATGCGACAACGAACCTTGTTGATGTTCTCCGGTGTTGTCGCAGTGGTGGGACGGCTGCTGCGGGGACGGTACGAGGTCCCGCCAGTCTCCTTGTAGCGTCTTACAATCTTGTAGACGGTCCTTTGTTTGAAGCCGGTTGTTCGAACTATGTCCGCGGTCCTCATTCCCGTCTTGTGCAGCTCGACGACGGTGATACGCTCACTTTCACGAGACATAACGCAAGCACAACTGAAAACGAGAAAACTGGAGCAACAGATTCTAGATCAAAATTGCGCGAGGAATACAACGGAAACAACAGAAATAACAAAAAACCTCAATTTCAAGGCCAAAAGTAGCGCCGCAAAAAATTGCCCGAACTTTTCAGCCACCCTGTAGATTGCATTTTCCGCGCAGGCCAACAAAGCTTCCCATGCTAACTTCTCCATCGGCTTGATACCTTACCGTGACAATATTCCTCAGGCCAACTGCGCATTGAGCTTACCTTCACAATGAAGAAAAGGATAGAGGTTGACGTTAGTCAATTTCTTTGTGGGATGCGCCACGCACTCTAATTCTACATGATGTCGCGGAGTCAGTTTAAACGCGTAATTGACTACACCATGACTTACATTTTCCGGCCGATGGACAATTCAGTGTTGCACGTTTTCCAGACAAGTACTGTACCAATTCAGCGACTGCGAAAGCAAGGTTAGGGGGAAGGTAAGGTTGACCTGAGTACCAAATCCGAACCGAGAACCTGGAATCGGAGGGCACGCGCAGCGTCTCCCGACTGCGCTATCATCTGTCAACTTCACAATATCATACAGAAATAGAATGCGTATCGGTGCTAATCGAAGGAATTGGTTAACATCGACCGTTCTTCTTTATTCACTACACAAGGCCGCGTCGAATTTTGTGCGATCCCAAAAAAGGCTGCAGGAAACTAATCGGCGAAAGAAGAACAGGAGAAGGAAGAGGAAAAATGCTATCATAAAGAACATGGAGGAACAACAAGAGGAACAATGTCATTAAAACCTGAACACCAGTCGAAAAGGCGCAAAGAAGGCCTAAGGGAAAAATGCTGATGAAGTCACCAACCATCGCTTTCCATTGGATCGCATTGGAAAGACGAAAAAATCTCGATGACTGGGTTTCATATGAATTCAGCAAGAAGTAAGCAAACCAATTCGTTTCATAATAGCGCAAAGCATTCCCACTCAGTCAACAGGAGGTGTGGGTTTCTATCCCGCCTGAGTTTAGAATTTTGATCCCAACTAAGCAACGTCTCACTCCAGGTGAGCAAAAATCTTGGCACGACAACTCGACGACTACCTGCCAGACTGTTCTATGACATGCCGAGATTCAAGGACATTCGCACATGGAATATCTTACGAGCAAAAATCGTTTCTCTGAATTTCGATTATAGTTCACCGAAAGAAAAACGAGGGCGCATGGTAGTGTGGTTGGAGGAGGTACCGGTTGTCGAGCATATCCCACTCCAGGTTCTTGGATCGGCTTTCCCGCCCAGGCCATCCATGCCCTCCATTCCGACGTCATTGATTCGATACCAGATTTCTATAGGAACAATAGCACACTGTTCACTAGGTAGCTAGACACCACAAGTCATATTGACCAAATACGCATTGCAATCGCCTCCGCATCTTGTAGAAGTAATATGCGCCGCGCATTCTAAAAGGGATTGATTAGCTTGATTAGCGATCCTTTATCTTTTCCTCTATAGAGGTAAATGAAAAAACCATGCTCACAACGTTGATAAAGGATAAAAGGATAAAGGACAGCATTACTCAATTCTTCATGGATCCTACTTCTACGGGATATCGTGGAGATGAATGCCCTAGCCTAAGCCATATAATGACTTGCGGTGACCAGCCCATGCACAAGTCAGCGCTTTATCCTTCCCAGACAAGTCTGGTACCAATTCATCATCCTGAGGGGAGGAAGGCTTGATTGACTCGGGCGGAAAATCCGAACCAGGAACCTGGTATCGGGTGCACGCGACAGTCGGCACCTCCTCCGACTGCGCTACACGCGCCCATCAAGTGGCCTGAACGAGCTTAAATTGCGAAGTCCAAACTGCAGAGACAACCATGGCGACATTGTTGTTCTCCGATGGCAGTCTATCCGTCTGAATTCAAAGATGCTGGTACAGGAAACCTTCGCAGTCAGTGGATGCGGACGATGAGCATTCCCTCTGTCTACTCTTCATACTGGAAACGCACCATTTCGTTTTTAGTAGTTCTGTTCTGCTTAGTCATCCTCGTCAGTTACGGTTCTTGATGACTAATAACGGCAATCCAGTTCGTGTAATCACTTTCGTCGAAGAACGAGAGAGCATAACCGGAGACGGAATTGCACGAGGTGGGCCCTGTTATGGTGAAGCAGCACCAAGACCTAACACAGAGAGGCGCGTTCGTACACCATGGACAGATTAGCCCCCAGAGAAAAGTTGGTTGTCATAACCAATCTACCTTTCATCGGACTTATAGTAGAACATATCTTTTTTTAGACCTTAACACGTCTCAAAGTGTAAGAAAAACGTAAAAAGGAACAGGCTGGAAAATCATAGATAAAGAACAAAAAATAAGGAGAGAAAGACTATAGGGAAGAAGGACTAAAGGAGAAAGATGAAGAAGAGAAAAATCTGTAGAAAAGGAAGAGTCGTAAAGGTTCTTTCCACCGCTAACTTTAGACAAAGCTGTTCTGAGTGCACCTCCCGAAGCACTTCAGCGAAGAAGAGGATAAGTTGTATGACAAAGAATAAAGGACGACTTTAAAAGCCCTATTTCCTGAAATCCTCCACGCATTTCTTCTTTTAAGAGATATCTTGGAGGTAACCTGAGTGCGTTGGCCTAACAGTAACTGGCGCTGGGCAAGTCAGTGTTTTCCTCTTGGGCGGTACCCGAACCTGCACGCTTATTTGTGTGCTCGCATCAGCCGCCGCCTCATCCAACTGCATTACAAGGAGCCCAAGCTCTATTAAAATGGTTATATATGTATAAAGGACTACTCGACACCGAATATCGAGCATAAGCCAGCCGGACCGAATGCTGGCCGAATTCAATTGTGTATGTGAGAGCGTTGGACTGCAGCTGAATTTTGCGAAGACGATGCTCATTAGGAACGGACGGAATTCTGATGCTCCGTTCTCGCTTAACGGAACGAACATATCCGAATGCTCCAGCTACGTGTATCTGGATCGCGAAGTCAGTATTCCCAACGACCTACCGAGCACCAGAACTGAGCAGGAGGAAACGAGCGGCTTGAGGAGCTATTAAGAGCTTCGAAGAACTCGTGAAGAAGACGAAGAACGTCCGACTCCATGCCCACCTATTCGACTCTACTAATCTTCCTGCCCTGACATACGCTTCAGAGAGTTGGGCTATACTAAAGCAGGATGAGCACGCGCGATCAGCAGCAAGCAGTGCGGAATCGAGAGGACGATGCTCGGAGTGACACGACTCACGCAAAAGAGAGAGGGCCTCCGGAATTCTAAGCTTCATCGACGTTCGAAGTTCAGAGACGCTGTCGCATGGACCGAGTCGTCGAAAATTAGGTGGGCCGGCCACGTAATGCGATTCGCAGACACCCGCTGGACGAGAGAAATAATCAACTGGATTCCCCGCAAAGTCAAGAGAACACCAGGACGCACACGAATGCGTCGGTCGGACTTCTTCGTGAAAGCCCTGAACGATCGATATGACGCTCTTCGTGTCCCTCGAGCGAGAAGGATCCATTGGAGCACTCTGGCACGCAACAGGGAGAGTGGAAACGCTGCTGGCGCCCGTGCGAGCAACTCGATGATAACGGGACGACAGGTGATACATGTGATACAGGTTTTTTGGTGGAAGCAGTGACAGAAAGCGTCAAATCTCTAAAAGAAATAGGAATAAAAGATAAAGGACGGCGTTACTCAATACCCTTTGGGATGCGCCACGCATTCTAATTCTACGAGATGTCGTGGAGGCGAGTTGAATGCGTATTGGGCCGTACAATGACTTGCGGTGGCCAGCCGATGAACAGGTCAGCGCTTTATGCTTCCCAGACAAGTCTGGCACCAATTCACCGACCCCGGAAGGATGGAAGGCTTGGTTGGCCTGGGCGGGAAATCCGAACTAGGAACCTGGTATCGGATGCAGGCGACAGCGGGCGCCTCCTCCGACTGCAAATCAAATAACTAATTATAAATGAATATTATAAATCTCACTTGCACCTCTGAGAGTACATCATATCACCTTGAAAAAAGATCCATCGTGGGAGACACACTCCGTCACTCCACCGCGTTCCAAGACGCACATCATACCTGTATTAATTCGATGGAAGGGCTGTGAAGAATAGTGTCCTAGAAGAGCATGGCTGAACAAGGCGGGAATAGTCGAAAACAAGCTCATACCCTTTAATGAAAGCCAATTACTCTGAACAGCATTCTTTTCGACGACTTCACGATTTTCTCCTTTTGTGGCGGTGAATTAAAGACGTTTTTCCACTATCCACTAGTCTGTCATCAGATCTCAATGACTGTACGCAATATGAAGCTGATCTCTGTAGCGAAAGAATACTCCCAGAATTGCCATAGCGATAGCTACTCTCTGCTTTTTTCACCGGACACCTCTGGAAGGTTCGAGTCCCTCTCAAAGCATTTGACGCTTCCATCTGTTCCTGGTCTGTCAGTCGACAGCGGATTTGTGAGGGAAGGATTTAACGCCACTTTGTTGCACTGGCTCATTCCAAAGGAAAGTCCCTTCCGGCTAATCGGCAGATGTGAAATTTATTTATTTATTTATTTATTTATTTAAGGCATAGACAGACACAGACAACTGTCTAGCATATAAAGTGTAAAAAAGTACATCAAACAAAGCATCACACATTGACCACTCGAACACTAGCCAAGTAAACAACAAACCAAGGGATCATTTCTTGCCTGCTTGGTATTCAGTCTTTGACAAACAGTGTAACAGGCTTGAGCAGAGAGCCTCTCTAAATCTTCATACTTTCCCAGTAGCATGTTGAATTCTTTGGGAATGCGGTAGGACAAAGGACAAAGTACGGCGTCATTCAATCCTCCTTGGGATGCGCCACGCATTCTACTTCTACGAGATGTCGTGGAGGCGTGTTGAATGCGTATTTGGCCATACAATGACTTGCGGTGGCCAGCCGATGTACAAGTCAGTGCTTTATCCTTCCCAGACAAGTCTGGCACCAATTCACCGACCCCGGAGGGATGGAAGGCTTGGTTGGCCTGGGCGGGAAATGCGAACCAGGAATCTGGTATCGGGTGCAGGCGACAGCCGGCGCCTCCTCCGACTGCGCTCCACGCGCCCGAGAATGCGATAGGTTAAGAAATCTGATCTGATTCGCAATTTAACAACTGAGACTCGAAATTTCAACTTCCCCCTCACGGATCTTGTCAGTATCCTGTCAAAGAATTTAGTTTTGTCAATGGAAACCTTATTTGCAACAATTTTGTATCAGATGGCAAAATCAGCGATTTTTCTTTTGCTCTTCGGCGAAGAATGACAAAATAGTGAAGCTCGTTGAGTACCGTTTGGAATAGAACTATAATCTACTGAGAAGCATCTCATCGTAAGCTTTCTAGTGGCGAATGCATGGCGCGTTCCATGAAGAGACGTTATGCTCTTGTGCTCTGTTAAATTTCGGTGACTTCCTCTACGAGCAAAACTACTTGAAAAAGGACAAGACCATGGCAAAGAGGAAAGAGAACAAGGATAAAAATAAATAGAAGAGGGGCGAGAAGAACAGGAAGAACAACAAGCACGCGAAAAAGAACTGAAGAAAACCGTACGAAAGGGAGCCTCACTGAGGGCCAGTCTCAAAATGATGCTTGAGGTCGTGTCGAAAACAACTTTACGAAAAAGATGATGGAGAGCAATTTTTGTTGTAAACCCAAATCAACCACTGTTTCCCAATTAGATAAAACTGGAAGAGGGAAAAAACTCGATTGGTAGTCCTCACACTAAATGAACGAGAAGCAAAAAAGCCTTCCGTGGAAACTTTTTCAACGCCATAAAAACCATCGAGTCGATCCAATTTTCGCGGTTTTTATGACGTACATTGAAGAATGTATCACGCAGAAGACCCTGTGATGTTGCATTGACGTCAGGAGATCGAAGTGATGTGACGAAAGTATTCCGCTCAGAAAACGGTCCCCTCGTCTGAATTCGGCAGGTTTGCCAAATAGCTGCAGCTATGCATAAACCGATAGTCTTCGCATAACATACAATTCGAATTTTGTGTTTTACACTCTCAAACAAGACGTATATAAAGCTCAAATAGACGCGGCCTAAAGAAGACAGAATAGTCCTTGCTCAGTAAGAAAAAATTGTAGCAAAAATGCGTCTTCGCACAACTTCTGAAGGAAAAAAATCTGACAGCCTTGTCCCGTCTCGACAACTCATGAATATGACTGGCCATGTCATTGTAGGACCAGACATGCATTCAAATCCCATCCACAAAAGTTCGTGGAAGTAGGATGCTTAGCGCATTCCAAAGAGATGGAGCAACGTCGTCCTTTATCCTTTTATCCTTTATGCTTTATTACTCCACTATTTCTCTTGGTCAGATGCATACATAAAGAGATACCAAAATTTCGTCTAAAAAGCTCCTCCAAGTAATATATATATACCATTTTCACGTCGGATTGAACACTTTTCAATCAAAATTGGACACTCGAACATGAGCCTCTACGTTCGTCTGGAAACTCTCCAAAAATGTTAAAATAATTTTTTGTTCAAGGAAAATTTTAGTATAACATTCCTTGAAGTTTTAGTTTACCTCACAGTAAGAAAAGACATAGTTTGAAATTTTATAAAAAAATTTTATTTTTTGAGGAAAAACAATGATTCAAAACCTGTTTTGAAGAACAGGAAAACGGCCATTTTGCCAAAATAGATTGCGCCATGCCCAGTGCGGGACTTCGCGATTTTTATTCGATTGTTAGCAAAAATTCTGTTTGCATGCAGTTTCGCATCTGCAGGCGGTGCAACACATACAGTTGTAAGAAACACACAAATCTTGACTTTCTTGCTGCATGTAAGCAGTATTTATCACAACAATCAAGTGAACGTTGCGTTGAACTTTTTGAGTGCATGGCGCGATCCAGTCATTTAATACACAACGTGATTGCTGCCTTGCTGCGCCTCAACAAAAAATTAATTTATTATTTTTTCTTAAAAAAATAAAATTTTATAAAATTATTTCACTCATGAATTTAAAAAATCAAAAAAAAAGTTATTCTAAGTTTTCTTTGAACAAAAGATTACTCTAACCATTTTGTAGAGACTTTAGTTTAATCTGTAAGAAGCTAGTCTCGATTTGGAAGCCGTTCAATCTGATTTCAAACTTCACACACCAGCTTAGATGCGTGTCCAATTCCAGATGGAACCGGTCCATATGGCTGGTGTGATATGTCTAAGGAGGACGTGAAAAGTGTTCAATTTAATTTAAAAAGTGTCGTATTTGACGCGAAAATCCTATTATATATAAAGAAGGAGACTACCTGTTTATGCATCGCAGTAGTTGTTTGGCAAACCCGCCGAATTCAGACGAGAAGACCGCCTTCTGAGCGGAATACTTTCGTCGCACCTCTTCGGACGACTTCGGCAATGCATCATTGCCGGTTCTTCTGGGTGACATTCAATGTACGTCATAAAGACCGCGAAAATTGGATCGAGTCGATGGTTTTTATGGCGTTGAAAAGGTTTTTACGGAAGGCTTTTTTGCTTCTCGTTCGTTTGGTGTGAAAACCACCAATCGAGCGTGTGTGTGTGTTGTGTGTTGTGTGTGTATGTGTGTGTGTTTCCGTCCTTCCGTCCATCCGTCCGTCCGTCCGTCCGTCACGACTGGAGTGGGGGCACTGCGTGTTGGCGATACTAAACGATCGATGGCGACCCGAAACTTTAGCCCTGGGGGTAATCGAGGTCTCTGAACACGAATCTGAAGTTCGTTTTGAAGTATCGATCGCTATCGATCGATATTGATCAAATCATCGATTTTTTGTGGATGTCGTTCAAGCCTCCCACAACTTCCGCCCTGATGGTAATCGAGGTCCCTGAACACGCATCTGAAGTTCATTTTTAAAGTATCGATTGCCATCAATCGATATTGATCAAATTATCCGTTTTTGTGAATGTCGCCCATTCTTTTCGTTTTTTTTCTAACTTGCCGCAATCGGCGTAGTTAAGGTGTCCTTCCATGACATAGGTTGCAGCTAAAATTGATAATGAGAAGTTATTACTACGTCGACGCCGGTGAGAAGCCGTCAGTGCAGCCGAGAGGCCGTTCTGACGGCTTCTCATCGGCTTTGTCGTAAGGATAATTCAGTCTAATCGTAGGACCTCTCAAACGAAACCGGTATAGGAAAGGTAAACTCACTTATGAGTCGACCTCAGTTGGCACCACGTCCGCTGTCGCCAGTGACCAGCAAGGCGATTGAGCAGCATTGTCCAAGTCACCGTATAAGGATTACTTCTATGACGTGTGCATCGCGGACTGGTCGTTCTAGAGGTCTACGTGTAAACTCGTTCTTCTATGTGGCTTTTCCCCCACCGTACGTATACGTACGTATAAAATACGACCGCTGCTTACAACGTACCGTATCAAACCGTTGTAAGAAGCGATGGTGTTTTATACGTACCATGAAACGTGTCCTGCCATGAAACCTACCATGTCACAACAATTGTAGCGCTTAGCATTGAAGTTTTAAAAGGCGAATAAAATGCTACGAGTTACTTAGATAATCTTTAGCGTTGATAGAAAAAAAGAACACTGAAACGTATCAAGATTGATGTGGCAGATACAAAGCACTTGAAACCTGAGCATAAAAAGTTTATGTGATGACCTTGTGCTGGTTTTCGCGATTTAATGAGCAGATATTAATAAGAGTCCGCCACCAAAAAATATAAGTGGCTTGAAGTCACGCTGTTGCCGAGTGTGAAGGAATGGAGCGCAGTTCTGTACAGGGTGCGGCAGAAGTATTTGAACACAAGCCCCTAACTGGCCGCACAAATGGTGCTTTAAAGCAAATCGGATAAAATTCATAATATTTATTACTGTCGACCAGGTACATTTAACAAAGCAGTTAGGCTTCTCCTTTTGCACATACGAACGCTTTCTTCTACAATCGCTTTGGGAACGCATTCACGGCGGCACGAAGAACTTCTCCATCAATCTCCTCTGAGGCTTTCTTCAGGGCTCGTTGAAGCGAAGCAGTGTCCTTGTGAGATGTTACTCTTCAACAAAGACCAGATTGAACAGTTCATCCGCTTGAGGTCCTGGCTGTACGGGATCCACTCTTCAACTAAGATGAAATCCGAAAAATTGTCGGCGCACCACTTCTGTACCACTTTAGCATTGTGAGCGGAAGCAGAATCCTGTTGATAAGTCTAGTCATCTTTTTAAAAGTTTAAGGATTCCCGGGCTTTTTACATGTATCACCTATCGTCCCGTTGATGATCGATTTGCTCGAGCGGGCGCCACGAGCGTCTCCATTCGTCCCTCACACGTGCCAGAGTGCTCCAATGGCTCCTCCTCGCTCGAGGAACACGAAGAGCGTCATATCGGTCGTTCAGGGCTTTCACGAAGAAGTCCGACCAACGCGTTGGTGGGCGTCCTGGTGTTTTCTTGACACCCCGCGGAATCCAGTCGGTGCCGGCTCTCATCCAGCGGGTGTCTGCGAAGCGCATTACGTGGCCGGCCCACCTAATTTTCGACAACTTGGCCCACGTGGCAGCGCCTCTGATCTTCGAACGTCGGCGAAGCTCGGAACTTCGAAGGCCTTCTCTCGTTAGCGTGAGTCATGCCCCTCCAAACATCGTCCTCTCGATTCCACGCTGCGCGGCGCTGATCACGTGTTCATCCTGCTTTCGTATAGCCCATCAGCCTTTATCCCTGAAAAACCATAACAGACTTTGGATATCCTGGTGTTGGTGCTAATACTCGTTCCGATTGGCTTCTTCTATGTCCCAGGGTAAAATTTTGTCGTTTTAGTGGTTGAAAAATTGGTCAATAGTGAGCGGGACTCGTCAGTGAACGGTCCTGCCGCCACGAATGCGTTCCCCAGGAGACTGAAGGCGTGAATTCGTGCGAAAGAGATCATTCTGAAATCAAAAAGTGTTTTATATTTGTCTGGTCGACAGTAATAAATATTATGCATTTCATCACATTTGCTTTAATGCAGCTGTTTGTGCCTTGTGTCCGAGAATTTCTGCCACACCTTATATTCAGAATGGAGACAAAAGGAAGAGCTCACGTTAGCAGCGAAAATAGGTTGCATCTCCTAGGGATGGTGGTTGTGGTGGCAAAGCTCTCCACTGTTCTTAACAGGGGCACCATGTCTAAGCAGATGAGCGCTTCATTTTCGACGCAAGTGTGATAAGGTGCAAGGACCCGAAGTCAAACCAAGGGGTACCCAGACCACTTTTTTAATCGACGGCCACCTAGGGGCACAGGCAGCTACATTTTTGTTGGTGAAAGTACAAGAATGAGCTTGCTAACTAAGCTTTATTCCTCGATCAGCTTCCACTAACTGGCAGTTCTTAGAAGATTTTTGCCCTCAGACATCTTTACAAACGTGTATGATAGTTTTACCGCCTATTTAAACAAACGGGCGAGTGGAACGAAGATGGATGTGGCGCCGGCTGTCGCCTGCACCCGATACCGGGTTCCTGGTTCGGATTTCCCGCCCAGGCCAACCAAGCCTTCCATCCCTTCGGGGGCGGTGAATTGGTGCCAGACTTGTCTGGGAGGGATAATGCGCTGACTTGTTCAGCGGCTGGCCACCGCAAGTCATTGTATGGTCAAATACACATTCAATACGCCTCCACGACATCCCGTAGAAGTAGAATGCGTGGCGCATCCCAAGGGGGATTGAGTGACGCCGCCCTTTATCCTTATCCTTATTTAAACAAACATGTGTCATAATTCAGAATTAAAGGTCATTTCGAAGATAAATCATGATGTGCAAAAGAACCCGCAGAGACGGGACCGAACCGACGACCTCGGACCGGACAAGCGTGGCCACTACCCCTGCGCAACCTCCGTCACTGACAATATGTTACTACGGAGCCCCCATCCCTCACCGCTCTCGCGTGAGCTCTTTTGCACCACCGGGCTGCAGTCCGACCTCCCAACTTCGACAGGTCACAATTCGCTGAGGAGTTTCATTTCGTAATTTTGGAACTCATATTCGTAATCAGCATTCCGAGCTCTTTCTAATGAGGATGGACTCAACTTGAAATTCCATGGAAGGTCGAAACCCTTCTTTAGTAAGCACCAAGCACTACAGCAGGCTGAAATACTTTGCAATAGTTATTTACGTCCCCTCTTCGAGAGTTAGTTCTACAACGAGGAGTCACGTGCCTACAGTAGATCACCTGTATCACCTGTCGATAACAGTAGATACCTTACGGAAAACACGTACAATGGAGAATATCGTATACCATAACACTCGTTACGGTATACATCCTATTTTGATTGATTAACGCAGTCTTTTTTCCTTTATCCTTTATTCCGTTATCGTTATAACCTGTCACAAGAAGAGAAAGCATTTTTCAAGAGCTGGTCCCAAAAGACAGTAGTTGATCGTTATTTAACATTTTATTTTTAATTTTGATTTATTATTATTATTTGTTTATTAGACATGAGCATAGTCATGCATTACATAACTAATGTCACGTAAACAAATAATAGGTCACAGAAACTTACAGCAAGCATTAATTAAACACAGCACAACTAACACAGCTTCCTACGTACCATTAAGGACTTCAACGAACTCACAGACATGTTTATGGTATTCCCATCCTCACCTAATAATAAGTTCAGCTCCTATATGGGCGCGTGTGGCGCAGTCGGAGGAGGCGCGACTGTCGCGTGCACCCGATACCAGGTTCCTGGTTCGGATTTCCCGCCCAGGCCAACCAAGCCTTCCATCCCTCCGGGGTCGGTGAATTGGTACCAGACTCGTCTGGGAAGGATAAAGCGCTGACTTGTTCATCGGCTGGCCACCGCAAGTCATTGTATGGCCAAATACGCATTCATGTCGCCTCCACGACATCTCGTAGAAGTAGAATGCGCTGGCGCATCCCAGAAGGGATTGAGTAACGCCGTCCTTTATCCTTTATCCTTATCCTATATGGGAAGTCTGAAGCATATGTCTGAATGGGGAGCGAGTCATATAGGGAAAATCCTCACCCCTCAATTAGTATAAAAATGTGTTTATTTTTTGCCAAGTCGTTAAGCTCAAGGAGTAGGGGGTCCTTGAAGTCACAATGAATACGGCGCATCAAGAGTTTGGGGGTCTTGTACGCCCGCGATGCCTCTGTCGGCAAGCGGATCGGAGCGCAGGTGGGTAGAAGGTTGACTCATGCCAGAGAGGTCAGGGGTTCGGCTCCTCTGCGTTGCTGCATTTTGCATTTCAACTGACTGATTGAGATTTGAAAATTTTAACGTCTGTACCATTTTCAGACGTTTTCATGCCTAATTTTCCAGCTGAATGCTGTTGTATTCAACATGATGATGTCGAAATGTTCAATACCAGTGATACACAGGCACAAAGTGCATGAAGCAGCACTGGGCACGATACGGGCAGCGTATAAACAGGTTCGCACAGTTTGTTTCCATACATGGACCAATGACTTGGGGAAAATCATCCTGCTTGGATTTTCAAAGGAGACCACGTTGGGACGCCGGAGATGGTCCAAATGAGAAACGAGGTGTGCGGATCCCGCAAATGGAGCTAAACGGCATCGATACACTCTTTCCTTCATCTTTGCCTGTCATCTGGAAATCAGAAGTCTGCTGGAGGTTTTCTGAAACCTGACACCAACGATGTCCGCCGATGCTCGAGGGTGATCCACCTGCTCCCGCTGAAGTGTGGCCCACCTTTAGAAAAGGAACCTTCTTGAAAAAAAAACAAGCTGGCCGAACGGAGGGCCAGCATACTAAGGGACTTCAAAGCACATCAACTTGAAGTTGACGATGACGTTGTGGTTAAAAATCCGGTCAGTAATAAACAGGTCAAGAAGGGTACTCTCAACAGCGTGCAGCTGGGTGAATGCGCAGAAAACGTCTGAAAATGGTGTAGACGTCAGATCAAATCAAATCAAATCTCTCCCAGTCAGTCGAAATGCAAAAATGCAGCAGCACACAAGTACCAAACCGCCGACCTTCCTTGCATGAGGCAACCTCACTTCCACTGCGCTCAGAGCCGCTTGACGGCAGAGGCATCGCGGGCGTACAAGACCCTCAAACTCGTGATGTGCCGTATTCCATTGTGACTTCGAGGACCCCCTACTCCTTGGGTTTAGCGACTTGGCAAAAAATGAGCACATTCTCATTTTAATGACGGGTGCGGATTCTCCTTATACGACTCGCTCCTCCCGTTCAGACATACGCTTCAGACCCTTCCGTTGTTAGAGATTTCTATAAGTGAAGGAGTTTGATCTCGTCTACGATTTTGAAACAGGTGGGTCAGAACAAGGCAAGGGAAGGAAAGGGGTGTAGCTGATTTAAATTACCCGTTCTATGATACTTTGCCGGTGTACAGCGGGCACCAGCCCGCTTAGGATAAGGATAAAGGATAAAGGACAGCGTTATTCAATCGCTTTTGGGATTCGCCACGCATTCTACTTTGACGGGATGTCGTGGAGGCGATATGAATGCGTATTTGGCCATACAATGACTTGCGGTGGCCGATAAACAAGTCAGCTCTATCCTTCCCAGACAAGTCTGGTACCAATTCACCGACACCGAAGGGATGGAAGGCTTGGTTGGCCTGGGCGGGAAATCCGAACCAGGAATCTGGCATCGGGTGCACGCGACAGCCGGCGCCTCCTCCGACTGCGC
Source organism: Heligmosomoides polygyrus bakeri (assembly GCA_947359475.1). Lineage (NCBI taxonomy): Eukaryota > Metazoa > Nematoda > Chromadorea > Rhabditida > Heligmosomidae > Heligmosomoides > Heligmosomoides polygyrus. The sequence continues at coordinate 10,669,658 of OX375869.1, read as the reverse complement.
TACACGCGCCCTATCCAGCCCGCTTAGTACCAAAAATTTCTTCGAGTTTTTTTAGAGAACGTCCGGTTTTGGTCGCCAAACGCTCCCTTTGATTTAGAAATAATTTAGTTCTTTTTCAAAAGCGTACAGTTTCCTCCGAAAGGCGTCCAGTCTGCTCTGAAAAGCGTCCCGCTTGAGGTAAATAAATGAGTTTTACTCATCTTCTTATTTAAACCAATCGTACTTAGACCGTAATTTTTGACGAAATTCGAAACAAAAACGTTGAACCGCTAGACACTCCTGCAAAACACCCCGTCACTGATGAGGTATATAAAGTACATTTAAAGGATTTTTTTTCGTACAAGAACTCGGAAAACCTTATTAAAAAATCTATTTTTGGTCATGACCTATGTAGGATGCGAACAAGTTTAAAAAATAGAAGTGGACGCCCAGAAAAGGATCTAAGAGGACGTTTCTATACAACGCCTTCTGGCGAAGGCGAGGTCTCAGCTATGGACGAGGACGAAGGCAGCAAGGCAAGAAACATCGAACAGTGCGCCAGACCCGGTTGGAAGCAGTATGCTGAGTCAAAGAACCTCCCCTTGTCGTGGTTAATCGAGTGGAATGAGCCTGTAAGATGGAGGAACTAGCCTGAGCACAAAGGGTTATGTGAAGCCAAGTAATAAATCTGGCTGCCGTCACGGAATAGGTCATGAGGAACGAAGCGGTTCTTCCTGCTTCTGAATTGGCTGGCTTCCTTTCTTGAGAGAGTGTGTGTGGTCAAGTGGATCCGAGGCCGAACAAGAAGCGGTTACACCGGCGACACGTTGGGTGGAATGCCCCCGGCGACCGTTTTTTGCCCGCCCTCACACATTAAGAGCTATCGTCTGACGGCAATTGCAGCATCATTGACTTCTTGCGATGATACCGCCATGATTCAAGCACTGGTTCTCTCCCAGCTTAGCCAGAACCAGCCCGTTCCTGCTGATGCTGCTGCTGCTGCTGCCAACACTTCCCTCCCGTCGACTTCTTCAACTCAGCAGGGCGTGGCCGTCGGCAGGCCTGCTATAAAGGCGGCGCATCGCGGCGACGACGACAGTTCAGCGCCAATGTTCGAAGAGAAGCTCATCGTCGGAGTGGCCACGGCCTGCTCGACGATCGCCATCGTCGCCTGTCTGATTGTCGTACCGTCGCTGTACAACACCATCAACGAGGTGCACGACGAGGTCATCGACGGCGTGTCCGTGTTCCGTGTGGAGACCGACTCAGCCTGGCATGAGATGATGGACATCCAGATCACCGTCACTCCGCCGTCAAAGCCTCGTCAGAATCCCTTCAACTCGATATTCCGTCAGAAGAGACAGGACTTCTCTGGACTGCCCGCTTGGTGCATATGCGAACCGCCGAAGATTACTTGCCCACCCGGACCTCCTGGACCACCTGGAGAGCCTGGAGCACCTGGTACCGTTTCCAATATAGTTACCTACATCTTCAAGAAAAAATTCAAGTCAATTATTTCAGGAATGCCTGGACCTCCAGGACCACCAGGTGAGGACAATACCGTTACCTACGCTCCGATCACATGCCCACCGTTCGACACGTCGTGCGTCAAGTGCCCAGCAGGACCCGCTGGTCCTCCAGGACCCGACGGAATGCCGGGAAGCCCCGGAATGGACGGTCAGCCAGGAGCACCCGGACAGCCCGGACGCGATGGACCGCCTGGACCACCTGGACCGATGGGAGACGCCGGCATGCCCGGAAACCCCGGTCCGATGGGACCTCCGGGACCACCCGGTCAGGATGGACAGCGCGGACATGGAGAACCGGGAGCTCCCGGACCCGTCGGACCTCCTGGCATGCCAGGAAATCCTGGTCCTGGCGGACAGCCGGGACAGGACGGTGCGCCCGGACCGCAAGGACCGGTCGGACAGCCCGGCGCTCCTGGAAATCCCGGCAGCGATGGACAACCAGGAACTCCCGGTGGTCCTGGACTGCCCGGAAACGACGCCGCCTACTGTCCTTGCCCACCACGCTCGGCAGTGTTTGTCTCGCGATTCACTCACTGAAACGGTGCTGCTGTTCCTTTGCTCATGCTCAGTACGGTACGCTTACGACAGATGTCGTGATAGATAGCGAACCAATAAAGTGCTTTCAAGTATTCTATTTCTTGCAACACACACCATATTTGTAGACAAATCTCTCTGATGTGGAAATCATCTCCAGGAGGTGTATAGTAAACGAACCAAGCATACTTACCAGGAAAGGGTGTCAGGCGTAGGTCTGAACGAGGTAAATGGATACTACTGCAAGAATCTCCACCTTTCATATAGTAGAAAAACCCCGGATAACGGATAATGGATAATTTCTCCCAAAAATGGCCGGATAACGGAAAAGGATAACAAACAAGCAACAAAAATTAAAACTAATTTTAAACCATTTTTTCTCTAAGAGTAGGTCGGGATTTGTAATGTTGTCCTCGTCACAGGTCAAATGAGCAAATTTTAACCTTCTTATCGGTGTTTTCCTTCGAGGCGCGAAGTAGCGCACCCTGAGGAGGCGCCGACTTTCGCATACACTCCGACTCAATGTTCTTGGTTCGGATTTCCAGTCTAGGCATCAGGATTGCACGGGAATATTAATGCACTGACTTGTCCATCGGCTTGTTACCACAAGTCATCGGCCAAGTACGTATTCCAGTATTGAACCCGAAGCTCGTCAACAGCTACTTCTACTGCTCAGCAACTATCCGTAAACCTATCGGCCGCAAAACGTCTGGTTGGGACTTCGGCCCGAACTCCGAAAACAAAACGCCTTGGAGACAACGGTTTATTGACCCTTAGGTCCCATTAGAAAAGAAAAACTAATCTTGATTATTACACAGAATAGAGTAAGGGAAGATCCTCAAAACGACTGACGTAAGCCTTGTCCGCTGCCCATCGCATTAGTGCTATTCCCACTCCGAAGGGACTAATCTGCAGAACCATTAATAGTCGATCCGTTATTCCGTCAGTCGATACTGATATCTTGTTCTAAAAACTGTCTGAATCTCTTTGGAGTATTTCCTGCAAGCGGGAGTAATTCTCTCGAAGAAACTGTCGTGTGACCCCCACTCCAATTGGCCAAATTTGGGTGAAAGCCGATAACTGCAGTCGAAAAATCGATACCATCGCTTAATGTTGGTCTCCTCATCCGGCATAATCATAATCGCATCCCGATTGCTCAAATCGGGGTGCTGAACGACAACTCCGATCGAAAATCGATGCTATCTATCAATAGTGGTTGTCCGTTCGAATACTTCCACTCATTTGTCGAACCTGGTCATTTCCCGCTAGTTTTGGTTCATTTCCATCCGTTGCACATGAAGATAGCCTTGACAGGTTTTACATGTGCGTGCGGGTCACCATTACACGTTTGACATGTTTTTTGCTGGTTCATACAGGTTTGTGACACACATACACACACACACGGACAGACGGACTAACGCTTTTATATATAGTAGGGTAGGATAGGACATTAAAGTGCTGCCTTTCCACCCACCACTCGGAAGTTATGCCAAACATAGTTTCAATGCGCTAAAAAATCGTGCACATAGAGGACGAATATCTGGCACATCCTTGAAACGAAGTGATTCGTATGAAGGTTCATTCCTTTCTCCTCCAACCGACAGGCTTTTTCCAGACAGTACATTATGCTAGAAGGAATTTTGGTGGAAACCCAACAAATAGAAATGAGCAAGGCAGTGTTCTGCACTATGAAAGCGCTATGAGCAGGTTGATAGTTTGGCCTAATTACGCCATCGAAAACTAAGAGAAGGCACCGACCCAGCATAGCAAACGTACCTCGACTATCAGTGGAAAAAACACAAAACGATTTTTAGAATTGCCCTTATATTCAACAAAGTAATCATAAAGGTGCCAGATTTTGTTGTTCGTTATCCGGCCAAAAACCACCGGATAACGAACAACAAAACGGATAGGCCAAAACCCGCCGGAAACCGGATAACGGATATCGGATAACGGTTAATCCGCTCATCCTTGGTGCATACGTGCGCGCCGATATATGGACGTGGCTCAGCAGAGTGCAGCGCTGCTTCACAGGTGCTAGTCCAGAGGTTCGACTCCCGTGCTATGCACTATTTATTTATTTATGCTCCAAAAGGCGCGCTATTACATCAAAGAACTTTAGGCAAAACTCACAACTCAAACAAGCTAACAGTAGACACTTCAAAACTCAGAAATGACTAAAAACTAGAAAAAAAACTAATATAAAACTGAAGAACAAACATTCCGAGCGCTCGCTTACAACGTAAATTTTGTAGACAAAAAGCGACAGTGCAGGAGGGGCATGCTCGGACTGAGCACGATAAACGACTAAAGAGAACATCAGAATTAGCATATGCATCTTTCAGTAACAAACTTCTAACAATAAGAGACATCCATAAGCACCCACACAAAAGAATAAGAGATTGGTATTGCCCTCCCCTGATAAGGCTTCTAGGAGCTGACCAGCGAAAGAACGAAGCATAGCTATAACTGCTAAGTTTGCCTGGCAGCCGAGCTGAGCCTAACAAGGGAACTGTCTGAACGGTACGCCGGAACGGCAAGAACGAGTACTACAGGGAGAATCCCCGTTATCCAAATAGTAAGAGAACACGTTTTGTTTTTGCCGAATCCTTGAGGCAAACGAGTACGGGGGTGTAATGGTTAATGGTCAGCAGAGCGAGCTCTTCACGGCAGCGCAAGAACCTGATGTTGTGGACTGGTTGGCGCAGTGGTAGAGGGCAGGCCTCGGGCTCGTGAGGTCTAGGGTACGGTTCCCATGCTACATCCCGCTTTTGCACTTTTACCATGGTATCGGATTTCCATAGAGATTTCCATATCTGAGCTTGTTTTTGGCTTCACAGTTCCTGCCCAGTGGTACTCCGCTGCAGCCCTAGCCTGGAATCGCGATACAGTCCACTTTCCCCCTGTTCTCAAACTTGTATAGGATAACAATCCTAGTATAGCCAAACCTTTTCCTCCGAAACGATCTGTCCTCCCGAAAACGTGATAGTGCCTTCACTGGTTAGTGGTCTCGTGACTCCGGCACAATCCCTTCTGGTTGAAACTCTTGGTCCTCTTCTTACACTATCTCCAACTTCTCCACTTCGTCGATTTCCAGCTGTCGCAGTTCGAAATCCTGTAGGATACTTGCTATCCTTTCCGACAGCTTCATTTCGTCTCTCGAAGGGACAGCATCCAGTAGAGGTCCGCACTTCAGTATCAATAGATGAATGACCACTCGAGGGTTAGCAGACGTTGTAGAGGCGGTGTTGGCGGCAGCAGCTTGTTATAACCGCGCGACTTTGTAAGCATAACAGAGGCGGGAATATTAATCGAGGTGGTAGGTCAAGTTGAAGATCATGTGGTCCCCTCCTATACTGGTGGCACTCACCTCACCGACATTAATAAATTGCATTTGAAGCATTTTTCTGGCGTTCTGCCGCTGTTTCATGTTGTTTCTGTCTTAAAATTTCTTACATTGACAATGAGAACAATTTATTGGAGTAAGTATTAGTATTCTGTCTCGTGCACCCGATACCAAGTTCCTGGTTCGGATTTCCCGCCCAGGCCAACCAAGCCTTCCATCCTTCCGGGGTCGGTGAATTGGTACCAGACTCGTCTGGGAAGGATAAAGCGCTGACTTGTTCATGGGCTCGCCACCGCAAGTCATTGTATGGCCAAATACGCATATGGCCAAATACTCCACGACATCTCGTAGAAGTAGAATGCGCTGGGCATCCCAGAAGGGATTGAGTAACGCCGTCCTTTATCCTTTTATCCTAAGTATTAGTATTAGTATAAGTATTATTGGAGTAAGTATAGTAGTATTTATTGTAGTCGACAAATAATAAGTAATAAAAACATCTTACCGTAGCAACCTCCAAAAACAAGTTCAGATATGGAAATCTCTATGGAAATCCGATACTATGGTAAAAGTGCAAAAGCGGGATGAGCATAGGAGCCGAACCCTAGACCTCACGAACCCGAGGCCTGCCCTCTACCACTGCGCCAACCAGTCCACGACACCGGGATTTTGCGCTGCCGTAGGAAACTCGCTCTGCGAACCCTTAACCATTACACCCTCGTACTCGTTTGCCTCAAGGATTCGGCAAAAACAAAACATGTTCTGTTACTATTTGCAGGACGGGGATTCTCCCTATAGTACTCGTTCTTGCCGTTCCGGCGTACCGTTCAGACAGTTCCCTTGTAAGAGGTGTATCCAGTCATAAGTTGAGTTGATGGGTTTCAAAATTTACTATTTTTGCATTTTTTTTCATGGCCTTTGCCTCCTTTATTATTATGCTCCCTACACTTCTCCTACCCATGTATTTCACTCTTAATTGTTGAATAAGGTTAAGATTCGTGACCAACACCGCCGATAGCTCCTATAGACGAAGTTCGGGCGAAAACGGTGACCACGACCTTACCACTAGTCATCCTTACCTACTGTAACTTACCGTACTCCAGCGTGATACGAAAAGGGATGTCAACTTCGTGATCTGCACTCCAAATAACCCTCCCCCTGGGAAGGGTTGGGCGATATGGGTGATTATGACCTCGACAGCCCTAGTCACTCCGTACCTGCTGTAAGGTGACAGCTTAACTTTCGCGAAAAAGCATAAAACATTGCATAATACAAAAAGTGAGAGAGATGAGTGAAGCATAGCTTACTGCGAATCCTTATTTGACAATTTAAAGTAAAATAAATGTGTAGAAGATGTGAAAGAAGAAGCTGATTTAAACTGGTTGGCACTACATACATATTGTACTGTCAAGACTCCAGAGGTCGAGGAGAGGTCGAAAAATATTTTCGGCAAAACCTCTACCAGGGGTGATTTGGAATGCAGATCACGAATCTGACATCCGGTTTTCGTATCACGCTGGAGTACGGTAAGTTACAGTAGGTAGGGGTGACTAGTGGTAATGGTCACCGTTTTTGCCAAAACTTCATCTATAGGATTATCTACAGTGCTGGACAAGAATCTGAACCTTATTCGACAATTTAGAGTGAAATAACTGTGTAGGAGATGTGTAGGAAGCCAAGTGGAAAAGGAGACAGCGGTCACGGAAAATGCAAAAATAGTGCATAACGCGAGAGTCGAACATCTGACCTAGCACCTGTGAAGCAGCGTCACACTAAGCTGAGCCCATCGATTCGTTTGCGGCAGAGCCTTTCGCCACGTCCCATACATCAGAGCGCAAGCACGACAATGCAGTTCTGTACCCCTAAATTCGAGGGGACGTAGCTCTTTTGATTCAAGGACTCTGCAAAAGCGAAACATGGTTTTCTACTATAAGAAGGGTGGAGATTCTCGCAGTACTGTCCATTTTTCCGTCCAGACACGCGCTTGAGACCCTTCCCTGGTTAGGAAGGGTAGTGTTCGACCCATGCAGACTTGCTTCTGCTGAGTGACTTCTTGAGCCATGTTGCTCTAATTACGATGTATACTTTTTTCGTTCCAAGGCTTTCGGCAAAAGAAAACTAGCCACAGCGGATATAGGTCCTATCCTAATCGGAGGGGGGAACAGAGACGGAGCAAGATAGCTAATAAGGCTTTCAGTAAAATAAACAAAAATGACAACGGATAGTAGAACAAAATAAATTATCTGCACTACATCTAGTGTCGAAGGCGACGAAGTCAACAATCGTGCATTTTACAGCTTATATTTTCCAACACTTCGCTCTTTACCCATCCGTTTAGGATATATCCGGGACATGTTGTGCAGGGTGCACCGTGCAGGAAACCTACGTCTACTTCGACACGTAATCAAAAGCCAAGCTTCCAGCACTTTATTCCCAGAATTCCTTCGCCGAAAACGGCGTGCAGCTCTACGAAGAAAATGTTTTCCAGGTTTGCGCCATGCATCCGACTTTGTTAGTGTGCTTAGGATCAAAAAGTGGTAGTGAAGAGCGTTGTCCTTTTTTCAGACACTTCTGTTGTTAACAAGTAGGGCGACTCTAAGCTAAGACCTTCGCTAACGATTTTTCCACGATTACCATCAAAAAATAAAGGTTTAAGCATACTTTTATGTATTTGTTCTTATAAAGGAAAATATAGTTGCACTGAAGGTCGTGTTGGGATTGCGCCGTGCACTCCGTTTCTTATGTGGCTTACGATGTCGGTTAGTCTGCCTTCCGGACAGGGTACGGTTCTGTTCAGAAACTAATGGCTTGTAGAGCAATTCCGGATTGCGTCATGCATTAAATGTTGAAAGTGTTTTGTTCAAAAATTCCCCGTCCAAATCCATGTAGGAGAGTGTATCTCACTCTCAGCTGCACGTCCTACTGACCCACGTCTCCAATGTCTCCAGATTAGATTTCTGCCGTGTATCTCCTATACGTCTTGTCCGATACATGGAGATGCTCGAAATCGGAGTTCTCGCTGGTTTGCGCTGCGCACTTCGCCTTCGCAGTCGTTTTAGGGAACAGGGATCGTCCTGGTTGACGTCAGAACTTTCAGTAGCGAGAGAATCTAGCCAGGGAAGGTGTACTCGATCACATTTTTCTGCTGACCTACGGCTCTAAATACCACTACCATGTTTTGCCTTCCTTCCCTTCTATCCGCCATTCTCGAAAGGGTCGCGAGGTTTTGTTGGTTCACGCTGTGCACTTCACTTCTTAATTGGCCTTCGTGCCCAGTTAACATCCTGGACAGCATCTAAGACTCACACTTAGGATGGACACTCCATGCTGTGCATACATGCTGTGAACCTAGACTCTCCTAGCCGCTCCAGCTCTTTCCTGACCTACTGCTGCAAAGACTCCTCTCTGTAAGCCAAAAACTGAGAAAGGAGTTCGTGGAGCGCAGTCGGATGAGGTGTCGCCTGTTGTGTGCTCCCGATACCAGGTTCCTGGTTCGAATTTCCTGCGCAGGCCAACGAAGCCTTCCACCCCTCCGGGGTAGGTGAATTGGTACCAGAGATGTCTGAATAAAGCGCTGTCTTGCACATCCGCCGCTCACCAAAAGTCATTGTATAGGCCAAATACCCATTCAAATCGTCTCCACGGAAGTAGAATACGTTGCGCATCCCAAAGGGGTTTATAAACGCCGACATTTGTTCTTTGTCCTTTAATCCGACAGTGAACCACTCCTCTTCTCCTAGAAGTCTCTGGGCCTTCAATCAAGGTGGAGCAACCAGTCGGGAACTCAATGTTGCTTCCTCATAACGCGATCGCCGCCTCGAACCGGGTTCGAGGTATGTTGTTGGGCGGTCGAGGCTTCGAGGACTTGAATTCTTTCCTACCACCCACCGGTTTCTCGCCTTTTGAGGTGGCGAAATGACGTTTTTTGCGCACATTGAAGGTATTTACGGGCGTAGCGGGATCGAATGAGTGAGATTCCGGCAGAGGTGCGTCGCTTTGAAAACCAGTGAGTGAAGGGTAGGCGAAGATGGAAAAACTTGAAGAAGTGGTATTTTTGTGCTAGACAGAAGACAGAAAATTCCAACGATGTAGGGATAGATGTCGAATGAATGGAGCCAATACCCAAGGTTGCTTACATGTCCACGTGTTCAGGTGAAGATGTAGAAGGTCTTCATAGACAAGGGAACACAAAAACTGACAGAGCTCCAACAGAAGGTCGCAGTAGAGGGTGAGATGTCGGATGAGTGGAATAACACAGGGAGATTCTCCGTCTCCAAGCAGAAAAAGACCACTTCTGGATGCTTCTTCCAGAAAGGAATCCACCTAGAGTGATACAGAAAAAGGACTACGAGCAAATAAAGAAGACACAGGTCTGGGAAGGGCGGTCCTCATTCCTTGTGAGCAGTTCAGCTTCAATATGAAGATGCCGGTCCAGCACAAGCAATAAAGGCGTATCAGAACCACGTACCCCTTCACTTACAATCATCATTGTATCATCGGTCGTGTCTTTGATCGTAGAGTTTCACAGGCAGGCGTCAGCAGTGGCTGCACTCGTCCCTGTCGAGTGCCAAAGTGCTCCAAGGGTTCCTCCTCGCTTGATGGACACGAATAGCGTCATGTCGTTCGTTCAGAGCTTTCACGAAGAAGTCCGTCTAAAGCGTTTTTGGGCGTCTTGACGCCGGATTCGTGATTGGTAAGGTAATGGGTTAATGTAAATGGAGATTCGAAGATCAGAGACGCTGTCGCATAGGCAAGTCGTCGAAAATTAGATGGGCTTGCCACATGTTGCGCCTCGCAGACACCCGCTGGACAAAAGCCGTCACCGACTGGATTCCACGGGATGTCAAGGAAACACCAGAGGCCGGATTCATGAATGACTTCACCCAGGATAAGGTGGGTATAGGGTAGAAATTAAGGCATTATCTGGTATTCACAAGAGCGCAAAGGTGCGCATGATGGAATAGACATCATAATTACAAAACATGCTTTCTGCGAACTATACTCTATGGCAAACTCGTCCATAACTATTAACCCATTACCTTACCAGTTGTGAATCCGGCGTCAAGACGCCCACCATCGTGTTGGTCGGACTTTCTGAAAGCCCTGAACAAACGATAAGGAGCTCCTCGTGTTCCTCGAGCGAAGAGGACCCATTGGAGCACTCTGGCACGCAAAAGGGACGAATGGAGACGCTGCTGGCGACCGCTCGCGCAACTCTATGATCAACGGGACGACCGGTGATGCACGTGTCGCAGTTGATGAATGCAAATGAAGGGGCATATGGTTCTGACATGCATGTATTGCCTGTGCTGGCCGGCATCTTCATATGGAAGCTGAACTCCTCGTGATGAATGAGGACCGTCTTTCCCAGTCCTGTGTCTTCTTTAACTGCTCGTAGATGACTTTATGTGTCACTCTATGTAGGTAAATTCCTTTCTAATTGAAGCGTCCAGGAGCGTCTTTTTCTGCTTGGACGGGGTACAGAGGAATATTCTAGTATTATTCCAGTCATCCGACATCTTACCCTACACTGTGACCTTCTAGGTCGGGCGTTGGATTCATACATCCGACATCTATCCCTAACTTTTGAAATTATCTGCCTTCTGTCTATCATAAAAAGATTATTAAAAGACTCCCATTCTACAGCTTCTTCCCTGTTTAAAGTTGAAAGAATGTGTGGAACATTAGTAAGCCCCAAAGATGGAGTGGTTTCTTAATCTGCCAATCTATAATAAAACTGGCGGCTTTTCCCGTCAAAAATTGAAGCAAACCTGGATTCACTATTTCACATGGAGGAAAACTTCATCTGAGTAACTCTGGCACTTTATTATATATTCATTGTTTATTTATTTATTTATTTATTTATCATACTTCATCTGTTATATATAAACGTTATACACAACTTTTTCAGACCCTTTTTGATCGAGAGCAAGTACCCCTACTCTGTCTGCCTTCTCTTGACGAGAGAGTGCAGGCATGGCGAGTTGCCATTTCCTCCCGGCGTTCATACGGTTTCACATAGGTGCCTTATCTTGGAAAGACGAAGCGCCACGAACTTTATACATGACCCTTGTCCTGGGTCTCTGTGAGACCCACGGCATAATTTTTGTAAGCTCCAGGGAGCGAAGGCTATAAATGAGGTGGTCGGCGTTCGAAAGCAATCACATCAAGTCCAACGGAATTCTAGCCAAAAACAGAATTCTAGCTCCAAAACCTGAAAAATTTCAGAAAATTTCCGTTAAGTCGTTAGGCCAGATTTTAACGAAAATTGCTGTTAATTAGTTAAATTCGTTAAATCTTTAACCGAAAAATGTGCACTCCTGGAAAACGCGACGACCAAAGCCTCTTATTACCACGCTCTCTCAATGCGTTCTTAGGCCACCTATGGAGAAGTCAGAGGTGGTCTTATACTTCTGCAGCGGGGTGTCTAAGTTTCGCATCACGATAGGAATGGTGAAAAACACCACCAGGTGGATAGGTTTGCTAGGCGAACCTCGGCTGGGCATCAAGCGCTTTTCAGTTGTTCCAGAACAGGTGTCAGCGACACCTCGTCGCCGACACGCGTTCTGGAAGCTCGTATCCAAAAACGACACCGTTCGTCGAAGCGCAGCTGATTCATACGCGTTCTCCTGCACGACACGTCCTACTGGCGCCAGCAAGCTATGCGGACTCTTTCGAAAAACTGCGAGCAGTGGTCGCTCCAACAGTAGCTGCCGGCTTCTGGAGAACACCTTGTTGAGGAGAGGATTCAGCACAGAAATATATGCAGTAGTAGAAGAAGAGAACAAGAATGGAAAGAGAACAAGAAGACGACAATAAGAGTATAATGCGGTATAAAATTTAAACTAAACATTATGACATGAATTGGCTAATCTTAAAAATAGTTTCGCAAAAAAAAACTTTATTGGTTTTTTGTGAGTCCTTAGTGCTTTAAAAAGTACATAGGTGAGCAGCATTGGTAGGCGGGGACGCCTAAACCAATCAGACCGTATTGAATAGGCATGCCATTCGGAGAGAGAGCATGTACAGTTGCACTGATGGGCTGGCATGTGTTCGTCTGTACTCTGTTTGGTTATCGTTGGCTGGTGCGATCTCATCTACCAATGCTGCTCACCTACGCGACATGTACCATGAATTGATAACAGACTTGTCTGGAATGAATAAAGCGCTGACTTGTTCATCGGCCAGGCCTGTTCATTGGTCACCGCATGCCGTTCACTAGGCCAAGTACAAATTCAAATGGTATCCAGGACATCTCGTGAAAGTACTGTGCGTGGCGCATTCCAAAGAGATTCATTAACGCCTGCTTTATCATTATCCTTAAAGTTATGATGTTCTTCTGTTGATTATAAATGCAAATACAATTATTTAGGATAAGGATAAAGGACGGCGTTACTCAATCCCTTTTGGGATGCGCCACGCATTCTACTTCAACGGGATGTCGTGGAGGCAATTTGAATGCGTATTTGGCCATAAATTGACTTGCGGTGGCCAGTTGATGAACAAGTCAGTGCTTTATCCTTCCCAGACAAGTCTGCTTCCAATTCACCAATCCCGGAGGGATGGAAGGCTTGGTTGGCCTGGGCGGGAAATCCGAACCAATAACCTGGTATCGGGTGCAGGCAACAGTCGACGCCTCATCCGACTGCGCTACACGCGCCCGCAATCATTTATTGAATCAAAAATGACACGATGTAAGTACAAAAATTTAGGTACAGTTTAGTATAAAAATTTTTGCAGCAAAAATCTTTATTTTGCTACATATGTGCTTATTTTTCTAGATTCTAAGAGAATGAAGCTCATGCTTCTTGTTGCAATCTGCTTACACAGTTACGAAGTATTTAAAAGCAGCAACTTCATTCAACAAACTTATTATTTTATTTGATGAACCAATCGACGAATTTAATTTTTTTAAATGACAAAAACCTCATAAACGCAGTGAACCTTTAGTTCGCCTCATCATATTGTCTCAGGAGTGTTAGTTGCTCGTTTTCTGATTCACTCTATCCATAAGATGTCTCCAATTTCCCTTCAGTTCTCATTTTCTTGAAGAACCGGTTTAGTTTTTCGCGAAAAACAGCATAGTTACCGATTAAAGGCGTCAAAGTTTTCCGCGATTTCTCATTATGCTGCGGCCAAATTTGTGTGGCATCTTATAGGAGATGACAATGGTACACATATGCCAGACTGTGCTTTGGGAATGCCCAATAAGTTATGGGAGCCCACTTTTCCCACAACGGTAGTGTGCGGTAGGGAACAATCCTTGTTGAATTTCCGAAGTTGGAATATTTGGCGGAGATTCGTCAATACGACCTTAGAGAGCTTTCCTGAAAACGTTCCTTCTTCGAATTCAAGTTTACCAAGTAACTCATGATAAGCGAGCGTAGAGCAGTCGGAGAAGGTGCTGGCTGTCACATGTAAATGATACCAGTTCCTGGTTCGGATTTCCCGCCCAGGCCAGCCAAGCCTTCCATCCCTCCGGGGTTGGTGAATTGATACCAGACGTGTCTGGGAAGAATAACGCGCTGACTTGCTGACTCGCTGGGCCCCGCAAGTCATGTATGGCCGAGCTTGCTAATGTGTACTTTTCTGAGAGCTTAGAAAATTCCGTGCTAGTTCTACAAGTGAATAACGCTGATTTAATATATTACGTCCTAGTCAGCAAACTGGATCTTCCACGGCTCAGGCCTTGTTCTAGAAGAATGAATAAAATTCCTCAAAGAGAAGGCCAACCAAGCCATATATCAATCTCAAAATCATTATTAGATCGTTTCTTCTTCTACGCGTTTTCAGATTTAGCTTTTTACTTCACAGGGGTGTGAGGACTGTTGGCGTAGTTATATCCATGAGGTCTTATCCAAACAAGTGAATAAATAAACATCTTTTAACGGGAAACATCTTTTCGGTACTCTTCAATGGGTACCTAATATTTGCAATGAGCTTATGATGGGTTTGTGGTGTGCTGACTTACTTAGTGTATTAATGTTTGTATGCTCTTTGCATCTGTAATTTTTGTTTTCGTTTGATTTTCTGACGAAACTGTGTCAATTCTTGCATTTACGATTGATTCTTTTAATATTAATGTTTAGGCACACCTTCAGTGTATTGAATAAATAAATAAATAAATACGCGTTCAAATCGCCTCCATGACATCACGTTGAAGTGCAATGCATGGCGCATCCCAAATGAGGTTGAACAGCGCCATCCTTCATCATTTTATCCTAACTCATGCTCGATTTGCTTGGGGAGATAAAATTTGGAAATTCCTAATGGTCAGCCTTAAAACACACATTCATATTCGCCAGATCGTATCATACAGAGACACTAAATGCCGCTTGAATGCATGTTTGGATTTCGGTAGTAAAAAATACGAATTCCACAAGCACCAGTCACCTTAAACAGGACCTACATATTTCATCGAGAGGAAGTCTTTTGGGTCCAGAATAAGGCCTGAGTTATACTCCCGCGGGAGCATCCGCGGAAGGGCGGGAATCGCGCCGAGACTCCTCACCTGGCCAATCGCCGCGCCTCGCCACGCCCGCCTCCGCCGTGCACCATTGGTCCGCGGACGTTCCGCGGATGCTCCCGCGGGAGTATAACAGAGGCCTAAAGGATAAGGATAAAGGACGGCGTTACTCAATCCCTTTTGGGATGCGCCACGCATTCTACTTCTACGGTATGTCGTGGTGGCGATTTGAATGCGTATTTGGCCATACAATGACTTGTGGCGGCCAGCGGATGAGCAAGTCACCGCTCTATCCTTCCTAGACAAGTAGACAAGTCTGGTACCAATTCGCCGATCCCGGAGGGATGGAAGACTTGGTTGGTCTGGGCGGGAAATCCGAACCAGGAACCTGGTATCGGGTGCACGTGTACCGCAGCCGGCGCCTCCTCCGACTGCGGTACACGCGCGCGGGTCCAGAATATCCTAACGAAAAGAAGCAATAACATCGTGCTCGTTATGGGGTTGTGTAGTGCTCAGAATGCGTTGAAGATATTCTCGAAGAAGTTCTCTATTCCAAAGTACGCGGTACCTTTTAGAAGACGAAGATGAGATTCTCGATACGTAAATATAGTACTGTTTGCACGACTCTTTGCCTTTTATTTGTTTATTTATTTATTCAAGGCGTAGACAGACACATGTCTAGCATGTAAAGTGTAAGAAAACATCAAACAAAACATCACACAATGACCACTCGAACACTAGCCAAGTGAACAACAAACCACAGGGATCATTTCTTGACTGTTTGGTATTCAATCTTCGACAAACGGTGTATAGGCTTGAGCAGAGAGCCTCTCTAATCGTCATGCTTGCCGAGTAGGAAGCTGAATTCCTTGAAAATGCGATAGGTTAAGAAATCTGGTCTGATTCTCGGTTTAGCAACTGAGACTCGAAGTTTCAACCACCATCGTACGGATCTCGCTAGCATCTCGTCAAAAAATTTAGTTGTGTCAATATAAACCTTATTTGCAACAATTTTGTATAACATGACAAAATCAGCGATTTTTCTTCTGTTCTTTAGCGAAGAAAGACCAAATAGTAAAGCCCGTTGAGTACCGTTTGGAATAGAACTATAATCTACTGAGAAGCACCTCATCATAAGCTTCCTAGTGAAACTATCTTGAATGCTTTCTAGAAGCTCTATATCTTCCTTTTTCGTTGGATTGAAGACTGATGCCCCACTTCTCACTATAGGTCTTACGTAGACTTTGAAACCACGTATGTATGTTATGAATGGGAAGACAGGTCGACGGCCAGCAGCTGCACCATCTTCGTTTCGCTGACGACATCGTGCATAACACCGAGCATCAGCCAGGCGGAGCGAATGCTGGCCGACTTCGATCGTGTATGTGGGAATGTTGGACTGCAGCTGTATCTTACGAAGACGATGTTCATGAGGAACGGACAAGTTTTTGACGCCCCATTCTCGCTCAACGAAGCGAACATCTCCGAATGCTCCAGCTACGTGTATCTGGGTCGCGAAGTCAATATGGCCAACGACCTAGCGCCGGAGCTAAGCAGGAGAAAACGAGCGGCTTGGGGAGCTTTCAAGAGCGTCGAAGAAGTTGCGAAGAAGACGAAGAACGTCTGACTCCGTGCCCACCTATTCGACTCCACTGTTCTTCCTGCCCTAACGTACGCCTCAGAGACCTGGGCCATACGAAAGCGGGATAAACACGCGATCAGCGTCACGCTGAATTGAGAGGACGATGCTCGGAGTGACACGACTCGTGCAAGTGAGAGAAGGTCTCCGGAGTTCCGAGCTTCGTCGAAGTTCGAAAATCAGAGACGCTGTCGCATGAGCCAAGTCGTCGAAAATTAGTTATGCCGGCCATGTGTTGCCTATCACACCGGAAGAGAGTCGTTACCGAATGGATCACGCGGATGTCAAAAAAAAAACGCCAGGACACCCTCCAATGCGTTGGTCGAACTTCTTCGTGAAGTCTCCGAAGAAAGGATATGACGCGCTTCGTCTCCATTGAGCGAAGATGATTGGAACACTTTGACACGCGACAGGGACGAATTTAGACGTTGCTGACGCTGTCTTAAGCAACTAGATCATCAACGATACGACAGGTGAGACATTTTTCCACGAAATGGCAAGAAACGGCCAATGATAGCGCAGATGGAAGAGGTGCTGGTACCCGATCAGAGCTTCTCGGTTCGGATCCCGCTTCGGCTACAACCAAGCTTTCCATTTTTCTGCGAATTGGTCAAACATCGGTAGGGAAACGATGAGACACTGTCTTTTTCCTGGGGCGGCCACCGTAAGTCATTTTACAGGACGAATACGCATTCAAACTGCCTTAACGTCCCATAGAAGTAGAGTGCGTGGCGCACCCGCAAAAGAATTGAGGTTAACCTAATGGCATCAAAACCGGCTATTCACCCTTGAGATAAAACTCATAAATAGAGAAGAGAAAAGTTATAAATGCTCTCAGTATGTGAAAACGCAGAAGAGATTTCGGTGTTCCGTGCGAGCTAACAGGAATGGTGGATTACTTCTCACGCAGGGGTGCGCGTTTAACGGTTAACGACTTACCTGTTTTACGAATTTACCAGCATTTTCGCGATAATTTTTCGTAACGAAATTTTTCGGTAAATTCCCAAATTTTCCGGAAAATTTAACGACTTTTTCCATACAAAATCATGTTTCTATCTAACGAATGGAGAAGAAAACATACTACCGATCTCAGTTTAGAGGTGATTTCTTCTATCTTCTCCGATAACTATTAGCGTTCGTGATCCTCAATCTCATCAAAACATCCATGTCCTCATAACGAGGTGGAGATTGTGCGCTCCAGTGTTAAAAAGGCGCCCCACTGGGATAATACCTCGTGCTGAGATTCCCCACACGACATGAGACAATTTGAACTACAGATATAGAAGCCCTCAGAAAAGACGATCGCCAGAGGAATAAAGAGGAGATACGCTCATGTCTTCCTCCCGTAATTTTGTCCAAGATGTAAGGCATCGGAATGTACCCTTTTAGTCCACCTGTGTCCTGGTGGACTCTTAAGCTGTTTTCCCGTATAAGAAGAGAGAGAAGTTCGTTATCATGTCACATTTCGTTCTTTTTTCTGAAGTGCCTGGCTTTGCTCCAAAGTACAGCTTAACAGTTCAAAAAGTAGTAGTGTAAGGTGTAAATCATTCTTTCATCGAATGAAATGATGATAGTTGTGATAATTTCAAAAGCAGTTAGAATGTTAATCCAAAAGAAATATAGCGATATTCGATTGAATGTCGGATGTTCCAGAAATGCTTTTGTAGAGTTTCAATTAAGCACCCACAAGATAGGTCGTTATACTTGTGCGTTGTTAGGTTCCGCTTGCTTTGTTTGTTGTAGGATGGTCATTGCTTTCAAGGCGTCGTTTGCTATAGGATGGCGTATGTATGATAAAATAAACACGATATGGTTTTTCTGAAGCGGATGGTGTTTCGATGAAAAGCTTTACGCTTTTTTACATTCTCGCCGTTTAAAACTAGTTGTTTTAGAGCGAATATTAAATTTAAAATTAACCTTAAAATTGTAAATAACCAAGTAGAAACCAACTTGTATAATAAAACAGATTCTTTTAACTTTAAAGTTAATAGGTTCCCACACATGGATTCTGAAGTTTCTGTCAGAGTTAAACGTAACGTCATATACACAGAAATCCTTAGAATAGCAAATGCTTGCTCAAAATTTGAATATTTTTGTAATAAATTAGAAGACTTTTGCAAAGTACTTGTAAATAATGGACTTAATAGAAATTTTATCGTCAGCAACATTGGTAGGTGTATTTTTAAAAATAGACAAATATTGTATAAATACAACTTGCTAGACCATAACAAAAAGGCTAAAAACATTGTGAAAACATTAAGCTGAATTTGAAAATTTAATAAAATATACTCGTCATTAAATTGTTCACATATTTGTATGTTTATATTCATGAAACTTTGCTTTTGTAATTTAATACAAAACTTAAATCAATCATTTAAACTTGAAAATAATAAATTAAAGCCAAAAAACAAGATTAAGATAGAAAATAATGCCGCCGTGATATCATTCATAGCAAAATAAAATGACTTACACTGTGGAATGATAAGAGTTATCCATTCTGATAGCGAATACTGTACTACAGTTGAGTTATTTTTGTCAAAGCGAAGACTAGAGTCAGCTGATCGTCAGCTGATCGACTAATGTGAGTTCAAAAACCTTTATAATTTTAACTTAATTCCAAATGTTAGTAAAATGAATTATATATCAATTTAATAAACTTTTAAACTAAACATAAAATATAAAAATAAAATTTGAAAAAATTTTAAATTTAATAAACATTAAAATTATCAGAAATTGAATTTGTAAATTAATAATTTGCACGTCCAAAAATGTTGTAGCGCCTTATCTCTTCACTGATGAGCCACCGGGAAGGTGTTATAACAAAAAGGTTCGTCTGAAGGTAGGTGGCGAAACCAACCTTTTTGAAAAAAGAAATATGTGTAATTTTATTCACTACGCTTTGAATTTTCTTTATTAAAAGATTAACGGATTTACCGAATTTACCGGAATTTACCGGCGAATTTCCGCTTTAAAAATATGCGATAAAAAATTTACCGGCGGCAAGTCGGCGCACACCCCTGTTCTCAAGTACCACTACGATTCGCCAGCTTTTCAGGGTTTCGGCCTAGGTGATGTTTTCCAAAGCCTATTTCGTAACAATGATACTGCAGTGTTCATGCATGCGTCTAGAACTTTAACATGATACGCGATTTCGCTACTGAGTATAAGATTCCGAGCATTAGATTTCCTTTTATGAATTTTGGCAGTATTCAATAAAAAAAACCTATCTATCGATGAAAAATTTAAAGATGCAGAATAGCCTTTACTCAAGGGAAAACTTCAAATTTTCTTCTATTTTCAACACTGAAGACCACAAAGCAGTTCTTGGCAGAAATTCGTCACACCTGAAGAAGTTTATGTCATTGAATTTGTATGGAAGAATCTAAAACCCCCGAAAGAACCCCCGAAAAAATCCAGAATTTTTAGCCACTTTTCACGTCAGAAAAGTTATCGGTCTGATGGAGCATAATGATAGAATGCTTCTGACCTGTCTAAGAAAATCTCAAAATCTTGAAGCAGCACAAACCGCATTCAGTATACTAACAACTATTCTCTTCAGTATATTACTAATTTTTATATGGTAGTGTTATTGCCAATAATATGCCAACTTAAGGTTTTGTGGTGGATCTTTGTTTCGGCCTTGAGTTTCGACTACTTCGTCGTCTTTGATATGTAATTTACACCACCAATCGCCTATCTACTTAGTCACCAAATCTGTATATTAATGTTTTGAAGCAGGCGTTGTAAAAGCTTTAGAACACTTGACGTGGCCACGGCGTTGTCAAGGTGTTTATATATCTCCGTACGAATAATGGATTCTAAATGCTCTTTATTCAATAGAGCAAAGATCCATTCGATGGATAAACGGGCAAATCATGAGTATAGAAGCTTCCATTTTCGAAAAACGTCAAGCTTGAGCTGAGCTGTGGAACGTTGAAGTTGAGAGTTCATACTTTCCTGTCTTGATTTTATGCTGCGGATTAATCCGTCGCAAACCGCAGGCTCATGACTTTTTTGCAGGGAGCAGGTTTTTGTGATTGGAGCAGCTTATTTACCAAGACATTGATGCTTTCAGCACAACAGAATACAACGCTTTACTCCAGAACAGATGAGCAGCACAGACGTAGCAGATCTCAGAAATGTCGGCGAGACGTGAAACCCATGGCTCTTGCCGGACAAGGGCAGTACTCGGCATCGCTCCCCGGCATCCCCGGAGCTCCGCGCTTCCCAGGTTTTCCCTGGGGACCCTGCTTCCCAGGTGGGCCATCTTTTCCGGCAGGGCCTCTTTCGCCCTGTTCGCCTCGTGGTCCCGGCTTGCCCTTGAGTCCCGGCTTTCCCGCTGGTCCAGCTGCTCCTTTTGGGCCAGGCGGTCCCGGTGCGACGACGACTTTCTTCCCGTTCTTTCCTGGTGCGCCGGGTTTCCCGTCTGGACCACGTGGCCCAGTCTCTCCGGGATCTCCTTGCACGCCGACTGCCCCCGGCTGGCCATCTTTGCCGGGTTCTCCTGAACTTCCGGGCTCTCCGTCAGCTCCCGGCTTGCCAACCTCACCGTCTGGTCCCTTGGGTCCTGGCGGTCCAGCAGGGCACTTGATGCATGGGACGTCGGGCTGAGGGCAGGGCGTTGCCTTCTCGGTCAGGTGGTTGTCCTTTCCAGGCTTTCCTGGCACGCCGGGTTTTCCTGAATAACAAATCAGACTTTACTGCTCGATGAGGCAGACATGCGTGAAGGCTCACGGAAAAGGTTAACCTACCGGGTTCTCCAGGATGTCCTGGAGGTCCAGCCGGTCCAGGAGGGCACTTAGGCTTCGTCGGCACGCACTGGCACCAATCAGGCAGACTGGAGAACTGTTGTCTTCGCTTCCGACGGAAGATGGACTCGAATGGATCGCCCGTCGAACGAGGTCCAGTATTCAGCGGTGCTTGCAGGCTCATAATCTCGGTCCACGCCGAGTCCGTCTCAAAACGGAAAACGGTCACCGCGTCAATGACATCCTGGTGAATCTCGCTGATCGTGGAGTAGAACGAGCCGACGGACAGCAGGCAGGCGACGATCGCCGTCAGTGAGCAGGTCGAGGCGATGCCGACCAGGAGACGTTCCTCGAGCATCGGTCTCCGTCTTCGAGTTCATCATCGGGCGACGGTTTTTTATAGTGGACAGTGTCAGCGGTGTCAAAGGGAAGGGCAGTGTGATAAATCTGACCGGAAAGGACCGGCGGTGGAAAAGGTGGCGAAGGTCATCGAACTGCAGAGCTGCACTTCTAATAATGACAAATGCCAGAGAGCATTGAACGAAGAGCAGAACTGGCTTGGCCTTCAGAAATGGGCGCGACTTTTCAACAAATTTAGATGCGATACCGCAGCCTCATTAGGGCGCGCAGCTGATAGTCAAGTCAAAACGATTATCGAAAAAAATTAATATTTAATTAATTAATTAACTGACTAGCTCAAAGAGCTGAGCTCTACAAAATTAGGATGAATGTGCGATTTACAATGTGCGATGCGTATACGATCTAAGGAGTAATCGAGAGGACGATGTTTGTAATAACACGAGTCACGCAAGTGAAAGAAGGCCTTAGAATTTTCGAGCTTCGTCAAAATTAAAGGATCAGAGACGCTGCCACATGTGCCAACTCGTCGAAAATTAATTGGGCCAGCCACGTAATGCTTTTCGCACCCACCCACTGGACGAGAGCCGTCACCGACTACATAGATTCCGCGTTATGGATAAAGAAGTCCACGACGTCCACCAACCCGTTGTTTTGATTTCTTCGTAGAAGCCTTGGACCAGCGAAACGGCCCTCTTCCTGTCCTTCGAGCGGGGAGGAGGATCAATTGGAGCACTCTGGCACGCGAAGGGAGCGATTGGAAGCGTTGCTGGCGTCTCGCAAGGATTAAATAAGTGCGTGATCTCAGAAGCTTCCTTCTGATACGGAGATGACATACCTAGACAGTTCCTAGCTACTTGAAGTAAGAACTAAAATTAGAAGTTTTGTATTGGAGTTCAACAAGTAAAGGATAAGGGAAAAATTATAAAGAATGGCCTTAGCCAATCCCTATTGAGATGCCACGCATTCTATTTCTATGGGATATCGTGGAGGAGATATGGATGCCTTTTTCAACGTGGTTCGTTCCGCCGCCCACCTCCAAGCAATATTTTTGTTTTTTGTTAGGACATCTTCCCAGTGACTCGTCGGTGAATAGGAAGGTGTAAAAGTTTTTGAATGTGCAAAATGATTGTGTTTAATTCCGTAAAATGAAACTCTAATTTTATGTTCCATGTTCACTTTTATAAGCTTATTTGGATAATTTAATATTAGGTTGATCAAAAAGCCTTGAAACACTTTACGCTACTGTCTGTTAAATTTGTTAAAGTTCTTACAGTATTGATCTTGTGTGGTGACGTCACAGTACATTCTCGAAGCTTCCTCAATCACACTATATAAGGCCTCGTCGAGTAGGAATACAGCAACGATGTCAACGATAAGCAGCAACATCCTACGACCTATCGTCTACTACGCATTTCTGCAAGGCCATTCCGCAAGGACTGCAGCCTCCAACATCTGCGCTGCATTCAATGAGGAAGTCATTCACTGTTCCACAGTGGTCCGTTAGTATCAACGCTTCAAGGCTGGAGATATCCCTCTCGAAGGTCGACCCGTTCCGGACGCCCCTCTGTTGTGGAAGAAGACAGCTTGTGCGAGGCCTTCAAGGTGAAGCCAAATTCAACCACCCGCTAATTGGCAGCGACACTTGGATGTACACAAAGCACCGTCGTGAGGCAGCTGGAGATCCTTGGGTACCGCAAAGCTTTGTCGTTTTGGGTACCACATGAGCTGAGGACTCTGACAAGGCATGCCGAATCAGTGTTGCTGAGTCGCTGCTTCTTCGCCTGCACAGAAATGACTTTCTGAAGGACATTGTTACTGATGATGAAGGCTGGGTTCTTTACATTAACCACACCCGCAAGAGCCAATAGTTCCCACGCGAAGAGCCGGCTCCAAGACAACCGAAGCGTGTACACCACGAAAAGAAGGTTCTTTTGTGTTGTTGGTAGGACTCAGAAGGCATGCTTTACTGGGAGTTGCTGGATAGTGAGACCACAGTCACAGCATCTGTCCACGCTACCCAGCTCCAGACGCTATGCTCCAAAAACGTCCAGAACGGGGAAATGTCTGGCAACGCACGACAACGCGCGTCCTCATGTCGCAAAAGCGAGTCGCGAGAAAATCCAGGAGTTAGGCTGGGAAGTTCTGCCCATCCACCGCACTCTCCAGACCTCGCTTCTTCTGACTATTACCTGTTCAGAGCTCTGAAACAGCATCTTCGAGAAAGAGTTCGATGATCGGCGTCAACTGGAAATGGAGGTTTTTGAACTCTTTTCCTTGCAGCCCTCGGAATTCTGCCGGAAAGGAATTGAAAGGCTGCTTGAAAGATTGGGCAGGATCTTGCTTGTTAGACTTAGACAGGGAATATATCGTGGACTGAGTTTTTGTATAGTGTATTATATTGTATTGTATTGTAATATTATTGTGCTAGTGTTGCAAGAATTTTCGATCAACCCAATACATTTGCCGTTTGTATGCATACTTTTATATAATTTAGTTAATTTATGTTTAAAGTTGTGTTAAAATTATGATAGACATCGAATCTTACAATATGGCGATAAGTTGTTTCTAGCCTTTGTTTTCCCAAAAATTACTCCAGTGTAATATTCACTAATAGAAAAGATAACTCACATCATAATACAGTGTAAATTATTTTGCATCTTTCAAGGACTTTTACGTGGTGGCATCATTTTATATGTTAGTCGCGTTTCTTGACTTTAATTTGTTGTTCTGAAATTATACTAATAAAACGAAGAGCGTAGTAGCTTTCTCAGAACTCCTCAATAAGGAAAGAACACCTTATAGATGTAATATTATGATCGTCTATAATTCATCGCTCCTCCAGCCACACTTCTATGTTCATTGATAAGCAGGTCCTTTATCACGGCTGCGCTCTTTAATGGGGTGCATGAGTCATCTGCAATTTCGGCCGCTTATACGGTTGGACAGGAAGTGCTCATGGCCCAGAGGTCTGGACTGAGAATCCGCACACGCCTTCCTGGGCCTCCCAGAGACCCTTGTAAGTAATTTTTAAACGCTCCGGCGAGGAGCTGCACATGGTGGAGGTTTCGATACGTGGTGGTTGTGAGACGTAGTGAATGGGTCGTCCCTCCAAAGACCCATGGCAATGGGCATCTAGACGAAGAACAGCCTTGCAAACAAGCAGGATTCTGGGTGCGGTTAGGCACGATTTTGCTAAGGAGTCAGATGAACGCGATGGTTAGGCCTCTGTTATACTCCCGCGGGAGCATCCGCGGAACGTCCGCGGACCAATGGTGCACGGCGGAGGCGGGCGTGGCGAGGCGCGGCGATTGGCCAGGTGAGGAGTCTCGGCGCGATTCCCGCCCTTCCGCGGATGCTCCCGCGGGAGTATAACTCAGGCCTGAGAAGTGGTGCTGGGGTTCCTTTGTCATGCCGCGGAAGTAGGTGACGGCTCTCCTCCACTAGGTGACTGCGAAAAGGCGGAAAATACATAGAGCACACGCTGCAACGTCGTTTTCTTGAACACCTTTGCTTTCCTATGTCACTGCACCTGGACAGACCCATCTATTTTCGACGACCTGGCCCATGCAACAGTGTCTTTGATCTTCGGACGTCGCCGATGTCTCGGAACTCCAAAGGTCTTCTCTCACTTGAGTGAGTCGTGGTACTCCAAGCATCGTCGTCTCGGTTACTCTCTAGGCGATGTAGATCACAAATTCATCCTGCTTTCATAGTGTCCAGGTCTCTGAAGCGTATGTCAGGGCAGGAGGAACGGTAAAGTCGAATAGGTGAGCATGGACTTGTTCACGACTTCTTCGATGCTATTGAAGGCTCCCCAAGCCGCTACTTTCCCTCTGTTCAACTCTGGTCCTAGGTCGTTGGCCATATTGAGTTCGGGACCCAGATAAACGTAGCCGAGCGTTCAGAGATGTTCGTTCCGTTGAGCGAGAATGGGGCATCAGAAACTTGTCCGTTCCTCATGAATATCGTCTTCGTAAGATTCAGCTGCAGTCCACGTTCCCACATACACGATCGAAGTCGGCCAGCATTCACTCCGCCTGACTGATGCTCGGTGTTATGAGCACGATGTCGTCAGCGAAGGGCGCTGAAAGGCTTCGGGGATATGGTATCCCCTTGCCGAACCCCTCTCTTTACGTCGACGACGACGTCGTTGTAGAATGGAGAGATCTTGGTCGTGAATCCACTGTAGTCCGGCTCTCGAAGGACTCTGATGTACTGAGTAGGAACGCCCTGAGTGAGCAGGGCTTCGATAACTGCTTCAGTCTCGACGGAGTCGAATGCCTTCTTCAGGTCGATGAACGTAAGGCACAGCGGCTGCCTGTACTCGAGACACTTCGAGGAGCTTCGTAATGACGTGTACGGTCGATCGTGTTGAATCCTCTCCGAAATCCTGCTTGCTCGCATGGCTGTCCTTCTTCCAGCGTTCTGCTGATCCTATTCAGGATGACTAGAGTGAAGAGCTTGTAGAGGCAGATCGGGCGATAGTTGCCAATGTCGTGCACGTCTCCCTTCTTTTACAGCAAGACGGTCTTGCTGGTCCTCCACTGAAATGAAACCTTGCACTCTAACAAGTAGCGTGTGAAGAGCCGCTTCTGGGTGTTGATGAGCACTGGCAAGAGGCTGTTAGAGTCTTATGTTCTGAGTAGCAGCCTTCCTGGCACTGCTTATTTCCTCGTTCTAGATACTAATCTGAAACGACTCAATCTAATGCGGCAGCGATCTGACCCTATACGGTATTTAAAATTCAAGAGCTTTCAAATTCATAGAAAGATACGACTACGGCAATTTTAAAGAGAGCCAAACGTTGTGTAAAAACATTCAGCCAATTCGGATACACTCCGACAAGCTTTAAAACGGTTGAAAATGAGACTTTTATTTGTTGTGAAAAGCGGTTGAGAAGTTCTGCTTTCAATGAGTAATGATAAAAGATAATAAACGATGGTAAAGGATTCATCCTCGGGAGTGCAATGTGTCATTCCATCTGAGCAACTGGGAATCGCTTCGTCCTACTTTGTCCTTTCGTTATAGTTTTTTTGCTCTCCTTGTGACCCGATGAATTAGTTATAGATGGAAAATCTTTTTAGCTATTAGCTATTAGAGATGCATGCAACCCGAGAACTTTTAGTACATGTCGCGAAGACGTACTGCGGGAGTGCGGGAACGCGCGTTGCTCCTACTGTAACCGAAGCAGCCAATCAGGCACGATTTAGCCGCACGGGCGCTGCACATAATTGGCTGTCGCGATCACGGTTAGAGCAACGGCGCGTTTCCGTACCCTTGCCGTGAATCTTTACCATAACTACCGAACTTCATCTCTTAGCATCATCGAGTGCTGCAAGTTCTCCTACTCACTGCAGCTCGGCTCACATGTTCAGTACAGTGACATTGACAGTGGACATACGACACGTTTCCCGATTCCTGACGCGCGTCGAACGACTTCTGTGGGACGTCTTCTGAATTCAAACGCTTGAACTACGACGTCTCGGAAACGCGAGACGTCTGGTCAAATGCCTCGAGCTTCAGACGTGGTACCACCTGCGCGTGCTCCGAGGTTTGCCGAAGAGAGGTTTCGGAGCTAGAATTCAGCTAGCTCTGATGTCGTCGGCCCGCATTAATGGGCCCTCATTTAAGGGATCCTTTGCCCGGAGCTTGCAAAATGTGTGCCGTCGGTCTCACAGAGGCCAAAGGCACATGCCAACCAATGAGTCCAGTGGCACCTAGTCTTCGCAAGGCAATGTACCAGTGTGGACCCGTATGAACGTCGGGCAAATGATCGCTCATCCAGCACTCTCTTGTCAAGAGAGTACAGACAGCCTAGGGGTATTTTTGTCGATAAAAAGGGTATGCTGTGTAGCTGTGCTCTGGAAATTCTCTCGTTTACTTTAAATGGTTTCTAATGCTCACAAATTTCGAATATGCGAATTCGAATAGAGCTGTATTTCCGAATTTTCGAATTTGAGCACATTCGGAAAACGCGATTTTTTTGAATAATCGAACTGCTGAAAGCAGACTCGAATATTTCAAAAATCATATAGCAGACTCTGCTGGAAAAAGTCGAGAGGAAATGTCGCATTAATAACGTAAGAGCCACAACAGCTGAGTGCCTATGTTCAACTGAGCTCTTCCGGGTGGATGCAAATCTCACGACCATCTTCGTCGTTGCTGTCGTCTGTTTACTCGATCAGCTACAAAGGACGCCTATATTCGTGCCTATCAAGTGCCAGAGTTGCTCAGTTAAACTTTTCCTCTGTATGAAATTGCTAGGGAAACCAATTTTGCATCAAATTTTTGACGGAGAAAGCCGGCACCACCGACAGTGATGAGTTTCCTAGCAGTCTGGCCCCCTGGCTAAGTTTCAGTGGCTTCAGCAATGTCGCCGTGACTCGCTCTATTCCGACGGTGGTGGCTGTGTCGTCGGCACGGTACAGTCCAGGGGCCGGATTCATCAACAATTAAACCCGTGGGTATGCGGAGTATAAGGGGCAGAGATAAGATACGAGTCAGGTAGAGATAAGGTAAGAATCAGAGACGCAGGCTTCACCGTGGGTATCTCTACCCCATATACCAGCGGGTAGTCGTTGATGAATCTGGCCCCAGAAGATGCTGTGCTGAGTGCTGTGTTTGTGAATTTGGATAAGCCACTAAGATTTACAGCTTCATCTTGCAAAAGTTAAACATTTCTTCGGACATTTCAATGAACACCCCTGTTCTGGTCTCTCACCTGTCTAAATCGAAAAACTGTTTACAAGGACGACGCGACAAGTTCATCTACGAAGTTTCGCTCGTCACCGATTGACATGGAAACAGCGCAAAACCGTTCAAGGTTACCCACGAGTTTGACACACATTGTACGATCAGCATTGATAGGATCGCGCTTTTTTATCGAAATGTTGTTAGACGTAGCCAATTCGACCTTCAAGTGCCATAATATGGCTTTGGTCTTGCGAAAAAGACTTGAACCACACGCGTTGGAAAAGCTGCCACACTGAGGCTAGCCATAAGTATTCTATTACACAGGGTGTCTCAAAAAAATGTATACACTGTTTGAAAGGTGATAACTTTGGTCATAGTAAAGGTACTCAAGAAGTTAAGAGCTCAATGAAAGCTTAAGAAAATAGAAATTTTCTGACAAATGAGAGGCATGTAATGCGCCATGCACTCGTCTGAAAATTTCCATTTTACACTCGATTGATTGTGTTTCGCTCGAATACATGTTATGATTTCTTCACAAAGTGTTCGTTTTGATTGATAAGTGCTTATTTTAGAGTTCAAAACTTAATTACACATTATAGTTTGCGAAAAAAGGAGAGTACTCTAAAAAAATAAAGGTACTATGTGAAGGGTTGTAACATTGTTGCTAATAAAGCATTTGGAGATATTTGAGACTAACATGAAAGCGACGGGCGCGTGTAGCGCAGTCGGAGGAGGCGCCGACTGGCGCGTGCACCCGATACCGATACCAGGTTCCTGGTTCGGATTTCCCGCCCAGGCCAGCCAAGCCTTCCATCCCTCCGGGGTCGGTGAATTGGTACCAGACTTGTCTGGGAAGGATAGAGCGCTGACTTGCTCATCGGCTGGACACCGCAAGTCATTGTATGGCCAAATACGCATTCATGTCGCCTCCACGACATCCCGTAGAAGTAGAATGCGCTGGCGCATCCCAGAAGGGATTGAGTAACGCTGTCCTTTATCCTTTATCCTAACATGAAAGCGCAGAGCAACGAGATTACTGTGGCGTGCAAATAGTCAAGATTGCACCATGCTCCTGCCTGAAACCTTGCATTCCAGACTCGATTGGTCGTGCATGGGCTGAATGCTTGCTACAATCTTGTTGCTACTTGGTCACATTAACCTGTGCTGTGTTTCTATAAACGTTTTAAACTTTACAACCTCGTGAAAGACACGTTACATGCAAGTTTAATAATTTTCATCTCCCGTGACAACATTCTCGAGGAAGTCCTTATTACGAAAACGAGCAAGGAAAGACCGAGCGATAGTCAGTCGCTAAGCGTTGTCTCAGTCACGGAGTCAGTCAGTGTTCACTGCAATAGAAGTATTTACATATATGCCCTCAGGAGCAAATTGCCACGTATGCGAAATATTCAGAATGTTTGTGCTGCAACTGCGTGACACCAAAGAGTCCTTGGAAGTTCCTGTTAAATCTTGAAAAATTTTCAAAATTTTTGGTGCAAGATTTTTCCACCAACCTAATATTAGCACTCTAATGAATCTGAGGGAAGGAATTGCTACCATTTGTCTGTCGTTCTTTTTTTGGATGACAACTTATTCGTTCCAATAGAGCTTCACTTTTGTGCCAAAATGACTCAGTTACTTTTGGTAGCATAACTCTGCCAAGTGCCGAATAAACACTGCGTTTGCATTGCCGTGGCTTTCAAGAAAATACGGCACAACGTTCAACCATTTATGTTTAGAGCCAATAAGGAGTGTGATAGCACAGTCGGAGGAGGTGCCGGCTGTCGTGTGCTCCGATTCCAACCTCTTGGTTAATTAAGTAATTTCTGTTTTAAAACGTAGAAAGGCGGCAATCATGTTGTATAATAATTAAAAAATTTAAGTATATGTCCATTTCTGAACATATACTAAAATTAGGGCGCGTTGAGCGCAATCGGAGGAGGCGCCGGCTGCCGCCTGCACCCGATACCAGGTTCCTGGTTCGGATTTCCCACCCAGGCCAACGAAGCCTTCCATCCCTCTGGGGTCGGTGAATTGGTACCAGACTTGTCTGGGAAGGATAAAGCACTGACTTGTACATCGGCTGGCCATCGCAAGTCATTGTGTGGCCAAATACACATTCAACACGCCTCCACGACATCCCGTAGAAGTAGAATGCGTGGCGCATCCCAAAGAGGATTGAATAACGCCGTCCTTTATCTTTTATCCTCTAATATTTAAAAGGAGGGATCGTACTACGTACTCGACTAGATCGTCGCGGTTCTAGCAAACACTGATAGCAAACATTCTGACTGCAGGACTAACACAGATGTAGGCGCACGTAGCGCAGTCGGAGGAGGTGCCGGCTGTCGCGTGCACTCGAAACCAGGTTCATGGTTCGGATTTCCCGCTCAAGCCATCCAAGGCCTTCCTTCTCTCCGCGGTCAGAGAAGCTAGCAGTCTTCTCTGAAAAGTATGAAACACTGACTTGTCCATTTGCTGGCAGTCGCAAGTCATTGCACAAAACAAATGCGGTTCAAATCACCTCCACAACATCCACTAGAAGCTGAATGCATGGCGCATCCCAAAAGAGAGCCTACGTCGTCTCTCATCCTTTTTTAAATATCCGAAATTCTAGAAGGACAACAGTGTCGGTCTTTGTCGTGGACTTGGACAGTGGGTATCATTACCTTAAGAGATTCCAGCTTTGCTATGTCAAAAAGCCTTTCCCAGTCTTGTTTTATTGATTATTGCTCTATGTTTTCCATTTGAAATAAAATTGAAATGAAAAAAAATGAAAAAGAAAATTTCTATCTGACCACATGAGCAACACAGCCGGATGGAATTCACTGCAATTAAACAACATCGAGCATAGTTGTTCATTTTTGTGCAGAGTTGACCGTTTACTTGGCGTATCATCGAGCGTGACAACTGATTTATCAGAGTAACAGGAAGTGAGCAGTATCGACCAACGTTGTCGATTTTTGTTCAAAGTTTATCGATTGAATTGGGATCCATGAGAAAACAATAGCAGCTGAAGAAGCCGCACAGCAGGCAAAACCAACCATCTGTTACAATAAATCTTTGATGCAAAGCCGCCATGAAACCAACTCGGATTACTATCTGAGCTACCCGCTCTATTTCACGCAGCTCCTTGGAAGGAGCCTTCAAAAATTCAGTAAAAGGGTCTCAAGGAGGCCCAGTTCGAGATGGCTCCGCTTCCCTCTGTCGAGGCGCCCTCAGGCGCCAGTAGCATATCCTTCGCAAATCCGTATGAGAAGCAGGAGTGACTGATGACCCATACAATTCGCGAGAGAGGGCGATACGAGCAGAGCGTCAATCAATAACAGTGCAGCGAGTGGAAGCGACGAACTCTGCATATGCGATCATGCTTATAAGAATAACTAAGCTGAGCCGCTCCAGCTCCTTTGTGAAGGTCCCTTTTTCTTTAGTTTCCGCTTTATTGTAGCGAATCGTAGCGATGCCCCAAAGTGTCCCGCTAGCGTGTAAGAATAGCCCAGCAGCTACAAACTACTCTGTCCAGCTGCTAGAATTCCGACGACGATTATGAATATTGAGCCAAATTTTGACCAAAAAGGTAGATGGCGGGTTTAGTGTTTTGTAACAACTAACAATGGAAGTGGAAGAGGTTTCGCTACTCAGTGAGTGGTTTTCGTTTAAGGAGAAGCTTCTTGGCGTGAATATTAGACTCGAATGAACAATGATAGCAGAGGATGTTCGCTAAAAGTTTCCGTTGTAGAAAGCTGAATATAAACATTCCTAATCTGGTGAACTATGCACCACTCAACAGCTTGCTCAAGGGATCGCTAGAACTTTGTCGGGCAAAATAGGCCATCAGTACATGCTTGGATCCGAATTGACGGGGGGGGGGTGTATGCATATGTCTGAACGGTAAGAGCGAATCTCACAGGGAGAATCCCCACCTTTTGGCTAAAAACCGGTCAGTAATATTTAAACAAGTCGCAAGGCAGTTACTCCACATCATACAGCTGGAAGCATGCGCAGAAAACGCCTGAAAATTCTGTCGACGTCAGGAGCTCTCAAATCTCAACCTGTCAGTTGATGCAAAATTACCGCAACGCAGGAGAACCGAACCCTGACCTCCCTCACATGAAGCAACTCCACTATGCACTGTGCACCGACGACGGTTCTGCCTGAACGTCAGGCCAAAATAATTAACTTAGAGCACTTGAATGATCGAGTTAGGCACAACACTAACATTATTAACCTAAGAAGCTTACCGTGCCAAGATTCTAGGAAGAGAGATCATGGAGAATATTATTATCAATAATAATTTATGTTGTACAGGACGCCAACTCTCGCTAGTCGCCGATTCCATAATAACTTCAAGGGCCCCTACTCCTTGGTTTTTTTTTACTTGGCAAAAAAGAAACACATTTCTATACTAACTGAGGGGTGGAGGTTCTTCCCGTATGACTCGTTTTCTTCGTTCTGGCATACGCTTCAGACTTTCCTTTGTGACGGTACAGCAACCTCTAGTTTTTCCGTTAGGTGGGCTTATTTGCACAGTTGACGTTCCATTCATGTGTCAGAGTGACCCAGCTTGTTCTACTGGTCAGCGCATTTCCATAGTAGCCTACTTTACACTGCGGTTCGTAGTTCGGCAATTCAACTACGAGGCTCTAGAACCTCTAAAACTCGTCGTGAGCTGAACGTATGGTTTTCCATGGTAACAGCATAGTTTCTTAACAGTAATTCAATGAATTTGGAGGAGCCTGGGTCCTTAGCTGCTTGAACAATAATAGTAATAATAATAATAACAATAATAATAATAATAATAATAATAACCTCCATCGTCTCTCTTCTTGAAATCTTGGCATGGTAAGTGGGGGACGGTCAGGAGGTACACCCGCCCCCTGCTGGGGGGGGGGGGGGCGTACGATCTTCCTCTCAACCCCTTTGCTCACTCATCCCCAACCCCCTAGGCTTCATCGAGAGTCTAACGGCTGCCTCACGAAACCTTTGACACTCAAAACAAAAGTTTTCGGTATGCAGAACAGCAGCTGTACCTTCTGACGCCACGCCCCTCAGCAAGGGGCGGGTGTACCTCCTGTCGCGCTGCCATGGTAAGTTTCCTAGGATAATAATGTTAGCATTGGACCCAACTTGATCATTTAGGTGTTGCAAGTTTGACGCTTCGACAGACACGTTGCCTTTAGAGGCCTAAAATTATAAAATACTTACATTACCTGTGTCACCTGCATCACCTGTCGTCCCGTTGATCATCGACTTGCTCGTGCGGGCGCCAGCAGCGTCTCCATTCTCCCTGTCGCGTGCCAGAGTGCTCCAATGGATTCTCCGCTCGAGGGACACGAAGAGCGTCATATCGATCGCTCAGAGCTTTCACGAAAAATTCCGACCAACGCGTTGGTGGGCGTCCTGGTGTTCTCTTGACATCCCGCGGAATCCAGTCGGTGACGGCTCTCGTTCAGCGGGTGTGTGTAAAGCGCATTACGTGGCCGGCCCACCTAATATTCGATGGGCCTATGCGACAACGTTTCTGATCTTCGAACGTCAGCGAAGCTCGGAACTCCGGAGGCCTTCTCTCACTTGGTCTCCGGAGTTCCGAGCTTCGCCCATTCACTTTAAATACTAACATAAACAATAGTAATGTTGTCACATTGTTTTTGACAAACGTTGAAAGCGAGGCAAATAGCAAGCCAACGAACAAGAAGCGTACTATCAAAAATATCAAGGCAAGAAAAAGTCAGCAGGGTAGAAGCTATGAGGTAAGCCTAGAGTCTGAGTAGAGTATGAGAGTGTGAGTATGAAACCTAGAGAGTAGAGTAGTAAACGTTTAACACTTAACCACAACACAAACACTTGTCACTCTTTACTTTTTAAGGCTTACCTGTGCCGTTGGCATGCGCCAGAAAGGTCCAGCTAATCATCTTGCTATGTCAAGTTCTAGAGTATCCCATTCTGAACTAACATTTTTTGCTTGGTAATTCGACTACGCGGCCCCCAGCCTCACTGTTACACAGATCTTCTTCTTCTTCTCCTCCTGAGCGTTTAGCCCCGCGCAGTTGCAGGGTCCGCTATTCTTGTGATCTGTCGCCACCTCATCCTATCAAGAGCGTCATCTGCCGTGGCGCCGACTTCGGCGAGATCTCTCTTGATGACGCCCTTCCATCTTTTACTTGGGGCTCCTCTCGGACGCTTTCCGGGTGCCTCGAAATCTAGGGCCAACCTTGTGGGGTGATCCTTTGGTCTTCTGAGGACGTGTCCATACCACCTCAGGCGCTGCTCTCTCATCTTCAGCTGAATCGGGGCTGTCTTCATCACTGCCCTAACATCCTCGTTTCGCACCCTGTCCCGACAGGTCCATGCCCGCCTCAGCTTCCTCATCTCCGCCGCGTGCAGTTGCCGCTCCTGCGCCTTACCCAGGGCCCAGCACTCACTGCCGTAGAGGAGGGCAGGTCTCACAACTGTTCCATAGAGCTTGCCTTTGAGCGTCCTGGAGCATCTACGGTTGCAGAGGATCCCTGTAGACTCCCTCCACTTGAGCCAGGCTGCGTTTATCCGTCCCCTGACCGCCTCGTCCATACTTCCTTCCTCGGATAGAACTGTTAAACAGATGACCTAATGATTTTCCAGGGCAGCAAAAGCCGTTTCCTAGAAGAGCCGAAATTGGGGGACCCCATGCAGTCAGTAGCTGCGTTCACGAACTTTATTTTATTCGAGTAATGAGGTGAAAAAAATCAGAGTTGCGGAGGAACGGGTAACTCTTTCTAGTTCTATTCCTTGGCGTTAGAAACCGAATGAGAGTGAGGTGCTGGGACGAAATTAATGCCTATTCTATGAACCCTCTTGAGATTGTGAAAGGCACACATCGGGCTGTTCAATACTTCATCATACCTAGGTTATAGCCTCTGAACAAGCCACCACCTCTACCGTCTAAACGTCCCAACAACGTCGTTTTCGCCATGCCCAGCAGGCTTTTCTTGTGGAGCTTTCAAAAAGTCGTACAATGAACTTCAAGAATGCCCAAGTAAACCGCATATTTCTTCTTCGAAAAGAATTTGATTGCAAGCTGTCTATCTTCCTGTCCATGACGTCCCGATCGCTTCCCAAAGTGGCCCAGCTAATCCCACCTGCTTTCTCTCATGTCGGTATAACCTGTTTTGCACTGCTCCTAAACCTGATAGCGCAGTACGTGTCATAATAGCAGATAGTCTTCTAGAATGTAATGGCTGTGAAAGTCGCTTCTTCAAAAAAACTACGCTAAATTTGATGAAGTTGCAGGTGCTTCTGAGCAGTATCAGGAAGGAGAACTCACAGATCTGTTCTCTATAGGAAAACGAACGTGCCCTTTCTGGTGTTTCGGCTAGATTACCAGTTTCTGTCCCATACAGCGGTGACGGGAAGAATCTAGGAGCAATAGCTAGGCTATAAAATAGATCATATTTCAAATATCAAATATTTTTGTGAGATCACTCCGATGACGACGGCGAAGAGTCGATCCGCGATTCAGTTCACGACTTCCGAAAATTGATCATATCTCGGCTATTTTTTTCGAAAATCAAAAATCCCGCTCGCTCATCAAAAAATAGAGCAAATATGCTTTCTAACTATATAAGAAACGTTTTCCAAGAAAGGGGTCTTCATGCGGGGCAGGGGGGTCGATTTTCGGTACGTATTTTCGCGACATGGAACCGAAATTGAACCTCCCCTGCCGCGCATGAAGACCGAATTTTTGGACATTAATTCTCAAGTAGCAAGAGAGGTTTCTCTAGTTTCTGAAAAACTAGCGGGATTTTGAAACTTTGAAGAATTGGTCGAGTTATGAATATTTTTGTGAAGCCACTTCAATTTTTTTTCGCTCAAAAATCGAACCAGCAGCCAAGCGTGACGACTCCTTTTCTGGAAAACGATTTCTGCACCATGAGAAAGGGCGTTTTATCTACTTTATGAAAAACCGAAAAAATTTTCAAAATTCGAAAAACTTACCGAGTTATGAACCTTTTCGTGAACGTTCAATTTTATGCTCCGATGACGTTGGTGCAAAGTCGACCAGAGGTCGATTCAACCTGTTCTATCCAGAAAATCACAATTTTTTCACAGTGAATTGATCAAAACTTTTAGGTTCTTGTGGCTAGATTTTATCCGTATGGGTGATCTGCTTCGGCTAAAAAATAATATTTTCATGAAAAATGAGAATTTTGTATGCGATCCATCCTCGTCATATCTTCATCGCAGCGGAGGAGCATAGTTTTTATTGTATGTTGAGCACGACTTAAAATTTTATATGATACAATTCCACTCTCTGTCGTCCTGTCCTTCAGAAGGCAGAAAAAAATTTTCCAGCGAGGAGTCCATCCATATTTCAATTGCGATTGATCATGTCAGAGAACGCAGTAGCCGCATGTAAACTGCCGTAACACGGAGATTTTTTGGGGCTCCTGGAAAATTCATAAAGTTTTAGTAGATGTGTTTTCTATGCTTTAAAAGGCAGGTTCTAAAAGTAACATCTTCCATGTAATTAGTGTGTCGATATCTTTTCGGTAAATCGAGACGTCTGATCATATAGAATATCGTTTCAGAGAAACATAGTTTTATCACTGTGTGTCAAACGGGCTTAAAATTTTATAGGGTGCGATTTCATTTTCTGATGCTGTTTCCTGCAGGAGAGAAATTACTTTTTAAGCAAGTCCATCCTTCGGTTGCCATTCCGTCATCGACTCGAAGAGCGCTTCAAAAATCTTGTAGGGAAAGCACTTAGGTCGTCATCAGTAATTAACACTTGAAATTTTATAGAGTGCAATTCTGGAAGTATATGTCGCTCGTCAGGCAGAAAACTACCGTGTCCATGACGTCCTGGGAAAATCTGAAAAAATGAAAATCTCTCTTTGACTATAAATCTGCAGACAGGAGATCTTTATTTTTCACTGCACAGTAATCGGCATTAAAAAATTTTTTGATATTCAATCCTATTTTTTTAACTCCAGGAAACGCAAGTGCTTGTAAATCTCCGCATTGTCGTAGTCACACATGGAAAAAACAACTTATTAATTGATGCAAACATCATCTAAAAACCTGAATTTGGAGAGAGTCCTCTGCGAAAACCGAGATAGTACGACCCCCCCCCTTCGATTCCTGAACCTCAAGCTTGACCCTGCCGACGGGCCTCGTTCCACCTGCTGCACAACAACGCGCGCCCCCACGTGGCGAAGGAGACCCAGCAGAAGTCGGCGACGCTCGGCTGGGAGACGGTTGCCCATCCGCCGTATTCCCCGGACCTCGCCCCCTCCGACTACCACTTGTTCCGCCCGCTGAAGCACCATTTGGCCGGAAGAAAATTCACCAACTACGACACCCTCAAATCCGACATCGCGGACTTCTTCGAGTCGCAGCCCCCGGAGTTCTGGGCGAAGGGCATCGGCGACTTGCCCAATCGATGGGCCACTGTTGTGGATAACAGTGGTGATTATATTGTTGATTAGACTTGTTTTTCAATAAAGTTTAAAAAAAATAAAAATTGTGAAATTTTCGGACAAGAATTATTGGACAGCCTGGTATCTGCTTCCGCCTCGAAAGACCCCCGATCCATTCTGAAGACCTCATTTTGTATTCGTATGAATTTCGGGAACGAGGGCAAACTCATTCCATCGCTGAGAGAGCGCAGGCAAGGCAAGAACGGTTGACGACCGATGTCTCAATAATGGGTGTTGCCGAAAAAGGGCAGAAATATTAGGTCTTGTCGAAAGTTCCCGCCGTTTTAGAGCCTTGAATATGGTCGTGATTATTTCAGTTTTTTACATCACTTTTAAGTCGCTCTCGATTTCTTCTCGATTCATTTATTTTCGAATTCATACTAGGTTTTGATATCCTTACGTAGATAAAAAAGTGTAGTTTTCCCCCATCTACTTTTTTGTATACATTTTACATCGGAAAAATATATAATTTTCACGTCAAATTGGACACTCTTCTAAACAAAATTGATCCTTTTCAAATCAAACTTTATGTCTTTTAGAGGATTAAACTACAGGCATCTCTAAGATGGTTAGATTTTTTTTTGTTTAAGAAAAATCTGGCATTACTTTCCTCAGAAATTTTTTCAGTTCAGCTTCCCAACGAGTGTAATAATTTTATAAAGTTTTTATTTTCGCGAAAAAAGATAAATTTTGTTTCATTTTAGAGCGCAGCAAAGCAGCAACTATTCACTTCATTGAAAAGAGATCGCGCCACACATTCGAAAAGCTTGTCGCGATTTTTGCTTGATTGACTAGAAATGCTGCTTATGTGGAGCACCAAAATCATGATATATGTATGCTCTTCACAAAGGCTTTTGCTGCAACGTTCACACGTGTGTAACTTCATCGAAATTTTGCTATCAATCGAACGGAAATCGCGACGTCTTGAACGAGGGCGTAGCGCAATCTTTTCTTTCAACACCAAAAAAAATGGCCGCCTTACGACGAGTTTTAGAGGTTTTAGAGCCTCGACCAGTAGAACAAGCTGGGTCACTCTGAGATATGAATGGAATGCCAACGGTACAAAAAAGCCCACCTAACAGAAAAACCTGAGTTTGCTGTACCGTCACAAGGGAAAGACTGAAGCGTATGCGAACACGGAGAAAACGAGTCATACACTGAAGCGTATGCCAGAACGGAGAAAACGAGTCATACGGGAAGAATCTCCACATCTCATTTAGTATAGAAATGTGTTTCTTTTTTGCCAAGTCGTTAAACCCAAGGAGTAGGGGCCCTTGAAGTTATTATGGAATTGGCGACAAGCGAGAGCTGGGTGTCCTGTTCAGTGCATGGTGGGGTTGCTTCATGGAAGGGAGGTTGGGGTTTGGTGCTCCCCACTGCGGTATTTTTGCATCAAACAGGTTGAGATTTGAGAGCTCCTGACGTCTACTCGATTTTCTCAGGCGTTTTGTGCGCATGTTTGCAGCGGTATGATGTGGAGTAACTGCCTCGCGACTTGTTTAAATATTACAGACCGGTTTTTAGCCAAAAGGTGGGGATTCTCCCGGTGGGATTCGCTCTTACCGTTCAGACATAGGCATACACCCCCCCCCTGTCAATTCGGATCCAAGCATGTTCTGATGGCCTATTTTGCCCGACAAAGTTCTAGCGATCCCTTGAGCAAGCTGTTGAGTGGTGCATAGTTCACCAGATTAGGAATGTTTATATTCAGCTTTCTACAACGGAAACTTTTAGCGAACATCCTCTGCTATCATTGTTCATTCGAGTCTAATATTCACGCCAAGAAGCTTCTCCTTAAACGAAAACCACTCACTGAGTAGCGAAACCTCTTCCACTTCCATTGTTAGTTGTTACAAAACACTAAACCCGCCATCTACCTTTTTGGTCAAAATTTGGCTCAATATTCATAATCGTCGTCGGAATTCTAGCAGCTGGACAGAGTAGTTTGTAGCTGCTGGGCTATTCTTACACGCTAGCGGGACACTTTGGGGCATCGCTACGATTCGCTACAATAAAGCGGAAACTAAAGAAAAAGGGACCTTCACAAAGGAGCTGGAGCGGCTCAGCTTAGTTATTCTTATAAGCATGATCGCATATGCAGAGTTCGTCGCTTCCACTCGCTGCACTGTTATTGATTGACGCTCTGCTCGTATCGCCCTCTCTCGCGAATTGTATGGGTCATCAGTCACTCCTGCTTCTCATACGGATTTGCGAAGGATATGCCACTGGCATCTGAGGGCATCTTGGCGGAAGGAAGCAGCCACATCGAACTGGGCCTCCTTGAGACCCTTTTACTGAATTTTTGAAAGCTCCTTCCGAGGAGCCGCGTGAAGGAGAGCGGGATGCCCAGATAGTACTCCGAGTTGGTTTCAGGGCGGCTTCGCCTCAAAAGTTTATTGTAACCGATGGTTGCTCTTCGATTGCTGTACGGCTTCTTCAGCTGCTGTTGTTTCCCCATGGATCCCATTTCAGTCGATAAACCTTGAACAAAAATCGATAACGTTGATCGATACTGCTCACTTCCTTTTACTCCGATAAATCGGTTGTCATGTTCGATGATCCGCCAAGTAAACGATCAACTTGGCACAAAGGTGCGTAGACCACTATGCTCGATGATGTTCATTTGCAGTGAATTCCAACCACCATCTGTATTGCTTACGCGGTCTCCATTTCAGATGTAAAATATGGGATAAAAATCAATAAGACAAGACTAGAAAAACTCTTTGACATAGCAGCGTATGAACCTTTTAACGTAATGATACCCAGGATCCATGTCCACGACAAAGACCGCCATTGTTGTCCTTCTCGAATTTCAAATAAAAAAAAATGGATAAGAGACGATGTAGGCAATCTCTTTTAGGATGCGCCACGCATTCAGCTTCTAGGGGATGTCGTGGAGGTAATTTGAACCGTATTTCGTTTGTGCAATGACTTGCGACGGCCAGCAAAGGACAAGTCAGTGTTTCATACTTTTCAGGCAATACTGCTACATACCAGTTCTGGCGCCGGAGAGATGGAAGGCTTAGTTGACTTCGAGAGGGGGGTATCCAAAACAGGAGCTTAGAATCGAGCGCAGACGATTGCGTTATCCTTATTGGCTCTAAAAATAGTAGAATTATCGCTGTATTTCCTTGAAAGCCACGGCAATGCAAACGGAGTCTTTGTTCGCCCTTTGCTGAGTTATGCCACCAAAAGTTGCTTGACCATTTTGGTACAAAATTGGAAATCTATTGAAACGAATAAGTCGCCATCCAGGAGAAAGATCGACAAATGGTACTAGAGTATTACTAACTTTAGGGTAGAACTTATTTTGTTCGGATTACCAAACAACAATGTGGAAAATGATCTAGTTTGGCCCACGATTAAGCCTCCAGACTGGTCTCTTCTAGCTCATGTTCGGTACGTTTTCGACAGAAATACAGTAGTGCTCAGGTCGCACAGGCAAGACTTCGGATTGCGACGGAAAAATTCGTCGCAAATCGTCGTATGCTCATAACTCCTTCAGGTTTAGGTTTTTTGAAAAAATGGTTGGCACCATTTGGTTCGTCTCTTC
This sequence comes from Heligmosomoides polygyrus bakeri, assembly GCA_947359475.1. Classification (NCBI taxonomy): domain Eukaryota; kingdom Metazoa; phylum Nematoda; class Chromadorea; order Rhabditida; family Heligmosomidae; genus Heligmosomoides; species Heligmosomoides polygyrus. Next base: position 10,628,359 of record OX375869.1, on the reverse strand, counting down.
GAGATCTACACCAGTTGTATACAACTTTAGCAGAACACCCATACTTGCGCCGTGGGTGGCCCAAAAAGTCATGTCAAGAAACTTGTGCTGCCTACGAAAACCTCGAGTTGCAGCCGAAAAGATTCGGTCTTGATAGAGCTATCGCGCTACGAACTCGCCCGCGCGTGCATTTGCGAGCGGTCGCCGAGTCGATTGATACATTCGATCCTATGTGCATCATTCACAGCGTACTCTAGGGTCTCGCCAGGAAAGGTACAGCAGTTAAGAAATAAAGGGTAAAGGACGGCGTTACTTAATCCCTTTTGGGATGCGCCACGCATTCTAGTTCTACGAGATGTCGGGGAGGCGATTTGAATGCGTATTTGGCCATACGATGACTTGCGGTGGCCAGCCTATGAACAAGTCAGCGCATTATCCTTCCCAGACAAGAATGGTACCAATTCACCGACCCCTGAGGGATGGAAGGCTTAGTTGGCCCTGACGGGAAGTCCGAACCAGGGACCTGGTATCGGGTGCAGGCGACAGTCGGCGCCTCCTTCCACTGAGCTACACGCGCCCCGTTAAGAAATACAACATATGAAATCGACCTGCCTAGAGAAATACATAGTAAATCGACCAAAACTACTAGAAAAACAGACGAATGTCTACAGATTTTCTGCCTATGCCAACCAAGCCTTCCATCCCACCGGGGTCGGTGAATTGGTACCAGACTCGTCTGGGAAGGATAAAGCGCCGACTTGATCATCAGCTGGCCATCGCATGTCACTGTATTGACAAATATGTCCGCGTTCGGATCTCCTCCACGACATTCATTCATTAAAAGTAGAGTGCGTGTCGCATTCCAAAAGAGATTAACTAACGATAATCCTTATCCTTTAAACTTAACCTAATGGTATCAAAAGGCCTATCTAACCGTAAGGTAAAACTCATGAATGGAGGAGAGAACAATTAGAAATGCTCCGTGAATCTGAAAGTGCAGAGGATTACGGTGTTGGGTCCCAGCTATTATTTTATTTTATTTCTGGCGTGAATTACAATCAATCACGCGCGTATAAGACACTAGCACAAACAACAAATATGAAAATATGTAACTAAAGCCATCTACAAAAGACCTCTTTGAGTTAAAACGTGCTTAAACTAAGAGACAGGCATGTTATGAAAACCTTCAGGTTCGCCTATAAGCGAGTTGAGTTCCTTAAGGTTCCGATAAGTGAGGAAGTTGGACCTAACCTGTGACCTTGGCACTTGGGGATACAATCTAAGTCTTCCTCCTCTCTTCCTCGTTATTAGGCCATTATAAAAACTCTTGCTTTCAATGGAAATTCTTTTTGTGAGAATTTTAAAAAGCTTGATCAGAGCAGCCCCTTTCCTTCTGCTTTGAAGGAAGGGTAAGCCAAGTTGATTGACCCTTCAACTCAGTCTATAGTAGCAGCATATCCTAGCTTGAAGCACCTCATAAATTGTTTACGTGTGTAGTTATTTTAAACGGCTTCAAATAATTGGATGTGTTTCTTCAGACAAGTGTCAAAAACGGAAGTGCAAAACTCTATAATGGATCTAACATAGCACTTGTACACACACAGAAGAGCTCGAGGATCATTAGTTTTTAAAGTCTTGAACAGGTAACAAGTTCGACAACTAGCTGACCTTACAAGGGCTTTAAAATGTAGATTAATGTCTAGATCACTCGCTATAAGAATACCTAAGTTTCGAGCCTCCGAAACCTGCTGCAGGATTAGAAACTTCCTTTAACGGTTGAGAAAACACATTGCTTTGTAGTACACCCAAGGCGTCAGCCCCATCCTCTAATCTTCAAGCCTTTGGGCCTGTAGATTGGAGGATGGGGCTGACGCCTTGGGTGTACTACAAAGCAATGTGTTTTCTCAACCGTTAAAGGAAGTTCCTAATCGTCTGCCCATTTTTCAACAAAATCAATTGCATACTGGAGCTCACTCGAAGCTCCGTTACTATCTAGTAGGGTGTCCAGAATGAATCTGCAGAAATACGACAATCTTTTCAAAATAGCACAATTTTTATCAACATTTTATTAATCAACCAAATAATCTCCATCAACATCGACTACTCTCCTCCAACGTTCCATAAGACTTCGAATTCCTCTGGCGTAGAAATCGGGCGACTTGGAGGCGAAAAAAGCTCGGAGGTCATTTTCGAGGTACTCAGTCTTCATAACGCTTCACTTCCAGATGATGCTGAAGTGATCGAAAAAGGTGGTAGTCACTTGGGGCCAGATCTGGTGGATGCGGTAGAATTTCCCATCCGAGTTCCAGAATTCTCTGAGAAGGCGTCTTCGCGATGTGTGGGCGCGCGTTGTCATGCAGCAAGCGACCTTTGTCGAGCGTGGGCTGTTCCTTGCGCATCTTGTCGGCCAGTCTCTGCAGTTGGGTAGCGTGGACCTCGGCAGTGACAGTCGTGCTGTCAGGCAGCAGCTCGAAATGGTGGATCCCATAAACTCCCCACCAGACGCTCAGCACGACTTTCCTCGCATGGATTTCTCCTTTTACGAAAGGTTTCGGCACTTCATCGCGTTGGCACCACGCACGTTTACGAGCGTGGTTGACGTAGAGGACCCATTTTTCGTCTCCTGTGACGACGATGTCCAGCCAGTTGAAGGTGCGACTTCGGGAGAGCTGTTGAGTGCATGTGTCCAGACGTCTTCGTCGGTTGTCGTAGGTCAGTTCATGTGGGAGCCGCTGACCGAGCTTTTTAAGCATTCCAAGAGATCGCAGTCCTTTGTCCACGGTGGATCGGAAACAGCCAAGAGCAGCAGCAAAATAACGCACAACTTCGTGCTGGATGCTGCTCCGCCAGTTTCCTCAGTTCATCCAAAGATATTGTTGTCGGTCGACCAGAGCGAGGCTCATCTTCGAGACTCCTGTTCCCGCTTCTGAAGCGTTCGAACCAGCTATACACAGACCGTACAGAAGGAGCTTCAGAGCCGAATACACGACACATGTTTCGATAGGCTTTCGCAGCGGAGTGCCCAGATTCTAACTCGTAAAGGAGTACGTGTCTAATATGAATAGACAGTTCTGCCATCGTACAGTGAAATAGGCAAGGAAGACGGAGCTGGGCATGTTACGCAGATTCAGCAGGATAGTATCTTCATACTTCAGTTATGTTGAAATCTTCAGAACATTCTAGAAAAATCTGAAGCATTGCGAAGTTTTCTGCAGATACTTTCTGGACACCCTAATACTTTCTTATAAATTGCAAATAATATGCTATTGTAATAGAAACAGCTGATTATTTAAATCTCAAGTACTATTGATACTATTTGTCTGCTCTTCATGTAGAGTTCTGCCCTAATTGATGTTTCCCAAAGCATTCAAATCGCCTCCACGACAAGCGGTAGAAGTAGAGTGCGTGGCGTATCCCAAAAGGGAATGAGTAACGCCCTTTTTTATTTTTTATAGGAACGGAAGTCTAGACCATCGAAAAAGCTGCGAGTGGAGTAAGGATGAGATAGAACTGGTCTATCTCCCTCATCACTCCTGAATACCGAGCTGTTCAGCACGAGATTATTGGGACCGTACTGAATCCGACTCTTCCGGGATTGCGGAAGATGAACTTCCCTCTGTTCAACGCTACTTTGTACTTCGGTGTAGCTTCCAAAGAAGCCACTACTAGCAAGTGCTAACCGGGTATTAGAAGAGTCGCCTACACGTCCCTGCACTCAATGCTTACTTCGTGAGGCTCCTCCTGCCGGAGCTTTCAAAAATTTATACAATGGGTCTCAAAGAGGCCCAAGGGCTAGATTACTGGCCGTGGACAAGGAGCAGTTTCGGAGCTATCTGTGAGCTATCCGCTCTGATTCGTATGGATAGCAGGAGCAAGGAATGGCTCATTCCGTCGACGAGAGAGCAGAGGCAAGGTAAGAACAGCTGGAGGTTTGATCAATAATGGGAAGCGGCAGAAATGGAGTCATGGAGGCCACGAACCACTCGATGACCAAGCATTTCTGTACGATTTCGATTCTCCCTTCTATTGCTATCGTCATCAACATACTCAACGGAGTATCGCCGACAACCAGAATGATGCCTGCCCCGTGCCAGAGTTGCTCAGGCTAGTGTCGCGTGAAATGGTCCAAATGGAGAATCTGCTCTCTATGGGCCATTACGAATGCACGGTTCCTATTCTCGACAAGGATCGATACTATCGATCAAGGCTATAAATAGGTAAGCTGTTGCCGATCAATTTTGTCGACTATTTGTCCAGAGTCAACACTTTAAACCTGGTCTTTCCCGAATAGTCCCTTGACCAGAATTTGCGGCAAGCCGACCGTTTGGATTGGTTTAGCAATATCGATTGTTATTTTTGAATATTGTCCGAAAACTAGCGCTTGAAGTGAGGACCATACGTTTGTGATGGTCGTTAGACAAGCTTCGTTTATCAATCAATATCGATCGATATTATCGGCCTTGTCCAGAATCGAACTTAAGTTGCCCACCAGGCAGAACTCACGCCATGTGGACAGTATTGAAAGGTGAATCGATATCAATCGATTCAACCAATATTTTATCTGGTGTGTCATGCCATTTCATCATCTTATGGGCGTGTGTACGCGTGTAGCGAAGTTGGAGTAGGTACGACTGTAACGAGCACCCGATACTAGGTTCTTGGTTCGGATTTCCCGCCTAAGCAAACCAAGCTCTCCATCCCTTCGGGGTCGGTGAAATGGTACCAGACTTGTCTGGCAAAGATAGAGCGCTGACCTGTTTATCGGCTGGCCACCGGAAGTCATTTGTATGGCCAAATACGCATTCAAATCGCCTCCACGACATCCCGTAGAAGTGGAATGCGTGGTGCAGTTCGAAAAGGATGGCGTAACGCCGTCCTTTATCCTAATCCTTTGTCCATCATTTCGCATAGATTTTCAAAGAAGATGATGGGGAGTGAACAGGCTTCACAATAAATAGACAATATCGATCGATCAATCAATATGAAACGGTGTTATAGAGTCTAGGAGTGGAGCTTCAGTCAGCTCGTCTCTAAGTGACGCCTTTTCAGCCCGTGAAAGGTGTATTGCTTTCGTTTCTAGTGAGCTTTCCCTAGAGATCTTTATCGTTTATTTCGTCAGTATGTATTTGGGCGAAGCAAAGTGCTCTTCTTACTCCTCTCCCCTCCCCGAAGCTCCCACCGCAGTGCTTTTTTGGGAACTTTCGGTTTGGTTTCAGAAATGCTGGTGGTGTAAAGGCAATGGTAAGCGTTACGGTCAAAGAAAAGAAATCGTGCTTCCAGTTTCCTGAAGTGTCTTCAGTTTCCTGAAGTGTCTTCAGATAGCAAATTCATAGCACGACCAGCTGGTCTACTTTGGCACACGAGTGGATCAAATGGAGCAGTCGCTGGCCGGCCGCTCGAGTGCTTCGATGACGAACGGGACGATAGCTGGAGCAGACGGTAGTGGATGCGGAATACATACTGCATACTGCGTTCAACATAGACTAGTCGACTAACACCTTCTGGATTTTTTTTTGCAGTTTGACCTCTGAAAGAGCGTTGGCACCGAGCCTCTGACCCCTGTAATTCGATGTGTTCCGACAAGCACTAAAAATTACTCCGCGATTTGCATCGACGATGCCGTCGACGCTAATGTTCGCAGAGACAAGGACCACCGGTAGGACTGCTGTAAATTTTAAATAAACGTGAACAGCAGATGACCAGTCGCGATAACCTCCCTGGTGCCACCTATCTGCCGCATTACTCGAATACCGCACTTTTCGTAACCGTGGCGGCAGCAGACAGCAGACCAAGTAGTCGTGGCATCGTCGGCGTGAAAAAATCACCCAGGTGATGCCCTCCAACGAAACACGCGGGGCTTATTTGTTTGGATGGGTTGTTTGCTGGGCATTAAGCCCTCTGTGAATGCGGTTGGCACCAGACTTCCCTGGGAGGGATGAAACACTGAGCTGCCTGTCACTATCGTGTCTGTCATTGTCATTATCATGTTTGCGATTGTGCCATGTTTGCAGGTGATGTAAAAGTATACAAGGTCATTGATGGAGTTAATGACGAATTATGTCTTCAGAGGGGAACCAACTTATTAGTTGCCTGGTCTAAACAATGGCAGATTCCATTGGCTCCGCACAAAATGAGTTTCATGCGTATTAGCAGCACTCCGTCAATTGCACAGCACACATATGAAGTTGATGGTTTCCACATCACATCGGTGGACTTCATTATAGATCTTGGTTTCACATACAGCAACAAATAAGACTTTTCCGAACATTTCAAAAACCATTGTAGGACGCTTCTGCTCACATTCCATATATATTTACAAGTGCTCCGTCACGCCTATCGGCGTACCTCGCGCGATGTTGCAATATCACTAAGCTAAGGACAATCACATCAAGCTAGCTGCTCCACTTGCACAGCTTTCTTCCCCTACCTAGGAGTACAAAAGGCGCGCAGCACGTACAGCACGTACAGTATAGTGAGACGGTCCCCCATTACTGGTACTGGTCCCCCTCAATGATCCACCCTTAGGGGACGACTCTTAGGCAAGCCTTCTGAATCCACAGGCACTTTGGACGACGTGTTCGGCACGTCTACCTGAATCCCCAAACACCGTTGAGCGAAGCCTTTGGCACGTCATGCGAGGTATTCCGCACATCTTCTGAATCCCCTGGCACGTAGAAGATGTCTGGGTATTTTCCGCTATTTTCGCACCCGTAATTTGATCAATATCGATTGATGGCGATCGATACTTCACAAACGAAATTCAGATTCATGTTCAGCGACCTCGACTACCCTGAGGGCTAAAGTTTCGTGCCGCCTGGACGACATTCATGAAAAATCGATAGTTTGATCAATATCGATTGATGGCGATCGATACTTCAAATGGGAACTTCAGATTCGTATTCAGCGAGCGCGATTACCCCGGGCTGAAGTTTGGAGGTAGGGAGAAGACGTCTGGGTATTTTCCGCTATTTTCCCCCACCGTAATTTGATCAATATCGATTGATGGCGATCGATACTTCAAAAGCAAGCTTCAGATTCATGTTCAGCGACCTCGACTAACCTGAGGGCTAAAGTTTCCAGGCAGGTAGAAGACGCCTGGGTATTTTCCGCTATTTTCCCGCACCGTAATTTGATCAATATCGATTGATGGCGATCGATACTTCAAAAGCAAGCTTCAGATTCATTCGTGTCCAGGGACCAAGATTGCCCCAGGGTCGAAGTTCCCAGGCAGGTAGAAGACGTCTGGGTATTTTTCGCTATTTTCGCGCCATAATTCCCCCCCCCCCCCATTTCCTCCCCTCTTTTATTACTAATTTCTGCGGCGGCGCTGATCGATACTATGACTCAGCGCTTAGCGTGCTATTATAGAGTATGATAGAGCGATCGGTGGTGACAAAGATGTGGTTAAGAATGACAGTGGTATATACAGTATACATAGAGTAGAATGAACAGTATGGTGACTCTCACTCACCATCTGTCGGCTAACTGCGGCAGCGGCGTTGCTCCACACAAGCGCTGGATCAGCGGGTGAGTTTATCGTTCATGGGTTCGCGGTTTTCTGCTATGCCTAAAAGGCGATATCCGGAAGGATAGAGTCGATGAGGCGTTTGATGAATAGAATGCAACACCCGAATGCCACTTTCAGGCATCCGAAGATGACGAACGGGTCGTCGATACGTTAGGCCGCTCAATAAATCTGATCCACCTTACGACCTCGTTTAGCAAGAACTAATCGAAGCATCTAAATAGTGCCGAGGTTTTACGAAGAGAGAACTTGGAGAATAACAATAGTCCCTCGTACCACAAGCCGTTCTGAGAATTGCATGCGTCACGTCCCTGAACCCTCTTGCACGAAATCGCCCATCCATCTCACTTACGCGTTAACTATGGGTGTGTTTTCGTCCTCGCTGCGACGGTTCTTTGAACCGTTAAACCCCGTTTGACGAGTACCTCGACGCGCTCCCATACAGACTCCGGGCCTCCTCAGCCTCAAGTATACCGCTCACGTCTCGTGTAGGGTGTTACAACGCCATAAGGAGCACGATTAAGCGTGTTTAAATAGAAACTTGTCCTCTGTAAGGAACGGTAACGACCAACGATGATACACGGTCGACCCCGTGTCTCAACCTGGCAGATATTTCCGCATTTTTGCGGATTCTTATGCGTGTCGAACATAGGAATCTCCTTATTTTTTTGGGTACATAAGACACAATTGGGCGCGTGTAGCGCAGTCGGATGAGGCGCGACTGTCGCGTGCACCCGATACCAGGTTCCTGGTTCGGATTTCCCGCCCAGGCCAACCAAGCCTTCCATCCCTCCGGGGTCGGTGAATTGGTACCAGACTTGTCTGGGAAGGATAAAGCGCTGACTTGTTCATCGGCTGGCCACCGCAAGTCATTGTATGGCCAAATACGCATTCATGTCGCCTCCACGACATCCCGTAGAAGTAGAATGCGCTGGCGCATCCCAGAAGGGATTGAGTAACGCCGTACTTTATCCTTTATCCTTTATAAGACACAATTGAACAGAAGTGTGCACACAGAACTGAAAAGTACCTGAAGGGAGGCATATTCTGTGGCTGAGATACGACCTGCGTCCGCAGTCCGCATTGAGGAAAAACGTAATTAAATTCTATTTTCAAGCCAAATTGGACACTTTTTGAGCAAATTGAGAACCGTTATTCTCTAAGCAAGCTTAACGCTTTTGAAATTAAACTGACTGTCTTTAAAATCAAAACGAGGGTTTTCTGGGCTTAACCAGAGACCGTCAGAAAAGTTACAACAACCTCAGTTCAAGAAAAATTTAGTTCAATTTTTTTGATTTTTTAACTCACCTGCCTGAGTAATTACAAAAAGTGAATGTGCTGTCTAAAATTTTATAAGATGTTTATTTTTCGGAGAAAAATTGCGTTCTGTAGATCGTTCTAGAGTGCAAAAAAGCGGCATTTTTTAAAGCGTAACAAAGGAAATCGCCACATCACTTACTCGTATAGCTCCTTGCCACCATTTTTCTTTGGCTTTTTATTTTTAAAAGAAAAATTGCGTTTTGTAAAAACTGCATCTTTGAAATCAAAACGAGGGTCTTACAGACATAGCCAGAGACCATCAAAAAGGATCAGAACAATTTTTGGTTAAGAAAAATTTAGTATGATATTCTTTAAAATTGTTTAACTCACTGCCTCAATAAATCCAATAAGTAAACTCATTGTCTAAAATTTTATAAAATTTTGGTTTTTCGAAGAAAAATTGCGTTTTGAAAATTGATCCAGAATGCTAAAAAGCGGCAATTTTTGAGCGCTTCGTACTCGCATAGGTCGTCGCGATTTTAATTAGAGTGATAGTGTAAATATTGCCAAGCATCAAAATGAACACATAGTGTGTTTTCTGTACTGCATTTGCTTTGTTGCACCGCTGACAGGTGTGCAACTCTACGCAACAAAGTGGTTGCTCCCAATCTAGCACTTAAAGTTGCAGCCTTTCCACATTTATAAATAAACTTAAATTTACAACAAATCCTGACCTGCTCTTGTACTTGGCAACGGTACAACAAAAACATTTGTACAAAACAAGTATAACACTTATATCTCATCGCTAACTCAGGTAAGCATCATTTCCACTATCAATCAAGTGAAAAGCTGGTCGGCGCGATCCTTCCCTTTAATGCGCTTAAAATTTGCCAGTTTTTTGATAGTTAGGGTAAGTTTCAAAATATCTGCAATTTTCCGTAGAACATAAAGTTTTATAACATTTAAACAATGCGTTCACTTATTAGGATGGGTGAACTAAAAACTTTAAAATTAAAGTTTTACTACATTTTCCTTTTAAAAATCGAAAAAGTATTGCTTCAGAAAATGCAAAAAAATTTAAACAGGAATGCGAAAATACGTGCACTTTTCGAACTGTTCTTGTTGCCTTATATACATCTGCGTTGCTCCAGGTAAACAAAGTGTTTGCCGTCAGACGAATAAAAATCGCAGCGATCACTAGAGTGCATGGGGCGCTCTCTTTTGTTTTAGCATACTAAATGCCAGCTACGTTCACGCGCTTCAAAACAAGATTTGGTTTATTTTATTTTTTTATTTTTCCTGAACATTTTTCCAAAATTTTCAGAAATGTGTTAGCCTATTGAGACAGATGAATTAGAAAACCTCAAAGAAAATCATGCTAAATTTTCCTTAAGCATAAAGATTATGCTGGCCCGGTTGAGAGAAGTCTAACGTGGAAAACGCTCGTTTGGATTCGGAACATGTTCAGCTTGATTTCAAAAGCGTCAAGCTTGCTTAGGAGAGTGAGCAGTGTTGGCTTGAAAGGTGTCCATTTTGAATTGAAAATAGTGCAAACGCAAGAAAAAGGCGAGTGTTTTTGTAGAATGCGCCATGTTTTCTATTAGGTTGGAAAAAAGTTTTTTTCATTTTTTTCAAAGATTTATTACTTCACAACTACAATATCAAATCAGTTGGGATAATCTCTATTTTGTTTCACTACACTTATCCAAGAAGATGGTACTTTTTTAATTCCTCTTGCTTGACTGCAGTTCTGGAGTCGTACCATTGCTGATTCCAATTTTGGAGCTCTTCGTCCGTTTCAAAATATTTCTCTCCAATTTCTTGCTTGAGAACACGGAAGAAATGGCAGTCGGTAGGGGCGACGTCAGAGCTATACGGTGCATGTGGCATTACCTCCCAGCCCAGCTCCTTAATTGTTTCTCTTGTGAGTCTTGCAACAACTGGTTTTGCCCTGAGTGTCTGACAGGGCAAGTGGAATCTAAGCTCTCAATTTCCATGCAAAGACAAGACCCTTCAGATGGATTCCCACTATCCTATGAGACACTTCGAGCTTCTCTGCCATTTGACGTGCCGTCTGCCTACTATCGGTACGAAGAAGATGGAGTATTTCAGTGTTGTCCAATTCAGTTGGCCTTCCTGACCTTGCTTTGTCCTCGAGTGAATACTCTCCCTTTAAAAACCTTCCGAACCATTCGTAACAGGTGCGATGAGTAGTAGCTCCTAAGGTATATATGGTTGATTTGGTCGGCTGCCTGACGTGCTGTAGGTCCTTTGATGAATTCATAAAGAATGACGTGCCGAAACTGGCCATGAGGTAGATCTGGCATTGAGTCCGCAAGATTAGGCAAATAACGAAGTAAAGGAGGGTCTTGACCTGTCTCCGCGTACGAACGGTAGACAAGTGTGATAGGATTATGAAATCACCAATCAATACTGACTAGTGCGTTTACAAGGAGAACGGTGAAAAACTTCTCGAAGGGTTAAGAGACTTTTTTTTCAACCTAACACAGCCACTAGACGTTAGTAAAAGTCTTCTAAACACGTATTAAGCCTACCACGGTGGCGTTAGCGTTCACAAGGCAATCAAGCCCGCACTTTTCCCTTTTCAGAGAAACCTAGAACAAATGATTGTCGCCAACCATATGTATTTCTCATTGACCAGCAGCTATCCACGAAAAAAGCCGATTGATCACAGAAGAAATGTTAAACTTGCCGTTCAGATTCATTGCGTCAGCACCGACGTCATCTGAAAAAAAACACGGAAGGCAAATTTTATTACTCGTCTTGCGCGCACATTAATTTGATGCAGTCCCTAGTCGCGTAAGAAACGAACGGGTACAAGGGTCGAAATTTCGCGGCCGGCAACGGACATTATTCCCCGTCATACCATAGGACATAGTGGATGCACGATGTATGATAGGCAGTTTTAATGTTTTTTCCAAATTATAAGCCGTATCACGTTTGACTCGTAAATATTATCATTCTTCCTCTTTTTCTTTTTAGAAAAGGAATTACAACATCGCTTTGAAAAAAATCCATTTTATACAAACCAAATAAGAAGCCGTTTTTGCTATCTTTGACAACCTGATCTTAAAGGATCACCACCACGGATCTCCCTCGATACCACGGATCTCCCTCGATACCACGGATCTCCCTCGATAGAGAGCCTTCGGGCTCTCTTGTTAAGAGGGATCTCGGGCCGCTTGTCGCAGGGCCACGTGGCGCGTCCCCGGGTGGTGGATAGGGGAATTAAACGCGAACCAAATGCGACCGTGTACTGCCCAGAGACGCAGGTGGGATGCAGGGGATGGACTCCTTGCTCCTGCTGTGTCGGGTCGATGCGTTCCTTGTGCGTGGGAGCGGCATGTTCGTGCACAGTGTGCGTGGATGTGTCCGTGACTGTGCGGATTGTAACTGTGTCGGCTCGGCCAAAAGCTTGCACTCGGTAGACTGGGAGTACATGTAAGGCGATTCGAGGCCGCCTTAAGTCTCGCCCCGTCCCTTCGGGCAGTCTGGCTGGCTGCCCGGAGTACCCCGCCCGCACGACAGAGCCTGACTAGCTACCCGTGTTGTATTCCAGTCAAACACAGCAGCACTAAAGGGCCTCATTCCCCTGACCCCGAAAGAGCCCCCATTTCTGCAGCGATGGGAAGGACGAGTACGGAGAGGCTGCTAAAATCTCAGGGCCTAACCAGGCTGCGCAAACTGAGAAGGACTAGGATGACGATCTGTACTTACAACGCCCGCACGCTTGCGTCGGAAGCATCCGTCGAGGACCTGATGATGCAAGCCAGGAAGATCAAGTACGACGTCATCGGACTGACCGAGACGAGAAGACACCACCCCCTACACGCCGCCTACGACTCCGGAGAAGAACTGTTCCTCGGAACATGCGACAGCAGGGGAGTAGGCGGCGTTGGTGTCCTCGTCAACACGCACTTGGCCATGAACATCGATTCGTATGAGTCTCTGACAAGCCGAATCGGACGTCTGCGACTGAAGCGATGTGGCTCCGTGCCAGCCTTGACTGTGTTCGTCGCGTATGCCCCAACATCCGACTACGACGACGAAGACGTCGAGGCCTTCTACGTGGAGCTGGAGAAGTTCTATAAGGAAGATCACACCTTCTACAAGGTGATCGTCGGCGACTTCAATGCCAAGATCGGGCCACGAAGGTCGCTGGAAGAACTTCACATCGGAACCCACGGTTTGGAGTGGAACGAGCAAGGTGAAAGGCTGTCTGAGTTTATCATGTCGACCAAGACCATCCATGGAAACTCGCAGTTCCAGAAGCCTCCCTCCCTACGATGGACCTGGGAATCCCCCGGTGGCCAGTTCCACAACGAGATCGACCACATCATCTTCAATCGCAAGTATTGCCTGACCGATGTCTCCGTTGTCCCCAAGTTCTACACGGGATCGGACCACCGCCTCCTTCGCGCGAGGTTCCGCTTTTCGCGTCAAGGAGAGAAGGCCGCGAAGTTCAAGAAGAGGAGTCCCAGAACGACCATCAACTGGGATCTCTACACCTCTCTTGTCGGCCTTTGGGAAGATGCCGTCATGGACAACGTCGACGAGGAATACGATCGCTTCGTGCACCATCTCCACGATAGTGCTAAGGGAGCCGAGAGCTTGAAGACCACCAAGAGACGCCTGTCTCCGGAAACTCTCGAGCTGATACGCCAACGTGGAGCAGCACGAGCGTCAGGCAACTATCAACTGACGTCCGAGCTTGCAAAGCTATGCAGAGCGGCGATAAAGGAAGATCTGAAGGAGAGAAGGGCGGAAGTGTTGGCTGAAGCAGCAGAGGCAGGGCTGAGCATCCGCAATGCCCGCCGGAACTTCGCCAACTTCAAGACCAAGATGACCGCTCTCCGACGTCCTGACGGAACCGTCACCTCTTCCAGAAGGACCATGGAGAAAGTCATCCACGACTTCTACTCCGATCTCTTCGATAGCCACGTCCACCTGCCCCTACGCCATCTTCCGCAGGATGGATACGTCATCCCCTCTGTTCTCCCTTCCGAGATCCGACACGCCATCTCGTCGGTGAAGAAACGTACAGCACCCGGTCCTGACAGGATCAGAGCTGAACACCTGAAGAACCTCCCGCCAGCGCTCATCAACACCTTGGCGCGGCTCTTCACACGCTACCTGTCCGAATGCAAGGTTCCATCTCAGTGGAAGACCAGCAAGACCGTCTTGCTGTACAAGAAGGGAGACGTGCACGACATTGGCAACTATCGCCCGATCTGCCTGTTGTCCGTAGTCTACAAGCTGTTCACTCGAGTCATCCTGAATAGGATTAGTAGAACGCTGGACGAAGGACAGCCATGCGAACAAGCAGGATTTCGGAGAGGATTCAGCACGATCGACCACATACACACCATTACGAAGCTCATCGAAGTGTCGCGCGAGTACAAGCTGCCGCTGTGCCTTACGTTCATTGACCTGAAGAAGGCATTCGACTCCGTCGAGACTGAAGCGGTCATGGAAGCCCTGCTCACCCAGGGCGTTCCTACTCAGTACATCAAAGTCCTTCGAGAGCTGTACAGTGGATTCACGACCAAGATCTCACCATTCTACAACGACGTCGTCATTGACGTGAAGAGAGGGGTTCGACAAGGGGATACCATATCCCCGAAGCTCTTCAGCGCCACCCTCGAAAACGTCATGCGCGAACTAGAATGGGATGACATGGGAGTGAAGGTCGACGGCCGGCAACTGCACCATCTTCGCTTCGCTGACGACATCGTGCTCATAACACCGAGCATCACTCAGGCGGAGCGAATGCTGGCTGACTTCGATCGTGTATGTGGAAGCGTTGGACTGCAGCTGAATCTTACGAAGACGATGTTCATGAAGAACGGATGGGTTTCTGATGCCCCATTCTCGCTCAACGGAACGAACATCTCCGAATGCTCCAGCTATGTGTATCTGGGTCGCGAAGTCAACATGGCCAACGACCTAGCACCAGAGCTGAGCAGGAGGAAACGAGCGGCTTGGGGAGCTTTCAAGAGCGTCGAAGAGGTCGTGAAGAAAACGAAGAACGTCCGACTCCGTGCCCACCTATTCGACTCCACTGTTCTTCCTGCCCTAACATACGCCTCAGAGACCTGGGCTATACGAAAGCAGGATGAACACGCGATCAGCGTCGCGCAGCGTGGAATCGAGAGGACGATGCTCGGAGTGACACGACTCACGCAAGTGAGAGAAGGCCTCCGGAGTTCCGAGCTTCGCCGACGTTCGAAGATCAGAGACGCTGTCGCATGGGCCAAGTCGTCGAAAATTAGGTGGGCCGGCCACGTAATGCGATTCGCAGACACCCGCTGGACGAGAGCCGTCACAGACTGGATTCCGCGGGATGTCAAAAGAACACCAGGACGCCCACCAACGCGTTGGTCGGACTTCTTCGTGAAAGCCCTGAACGACCGATATGACGCTCTTCGTGTCCCTCGAGCGAGGAGGATCCATTGGACCACTCTGGCACGCGACCGGGACGAATGGAGACGCTGCTGGCGCCCGCTCGAGCAAGTCGATGATCAACGGGACGACAGGTGATACAGGTGGTGATCTTAAAGGATAAAAGGATAAATGATGGCGCTATTCAATCCCCTTTGAGATGCGCCACGCATTCTACTTCTACGGGATGTCGTGGAGGCAGTTGAATGCGTATTTGGCCATACAATAACTTGTGGTGGCCTGCCGATGAACACTCAGCGCTCTATCCTTACCAGATAAGTCTGGTATCAATTCACCGACACCGAAGGGATGAAAGGCTTGGTTGGCCTAGGCGGGAAATCTGAACCAGGAACCTGGTATCGGGTGAAGACGACAATACGCGCTTCATCCGACTGCGCTCCACGCGCGCAACCTGTTCTTAGCTGTAGTATTTTGTGTGTTTAAGTGATTTTGTACCACCTTCTTTTGTATCAATTTTTGGCTCCATTAATGTTCTAACAAGGGAAGGTTTCAACTCAAGGTGAGCTTTTGCGGTGCTATTTATTTTGACTGGATGTTCGGCCGCGTGAGCGGAGTCGAGAATTACAGTCAGTTTTTGATGAACGTTTTTTTAAGACCTGAATAAGAGGCGTAAAAAGGTGTGCGCTACACTCATCAACCTCTATGACACCCTTCGAAATGTGTCTCGGTGGCGCAGCCCGTAGAAGTGCCACCTCATAGGAGCACACCGTCCTGCTCTTGAGTTCGAGTCCGCGTACTGCCAATATTTTTGCACATATTAGTTTGTTGTTATTATGCTTTCTCGTGATCACAGGAGTCAATTTTGAACCATCAGTGCTTACAACAGGCCAAGGCTGTCTATTAGCGCCTTCATATGTGCTAGTTTTTCTTCGCGGGTGGCAACTGGTACTTGTCAGATCACCCGATCCTTCTCGACACCCACGGATTGCGCGTTCAACGAAGAAAAAGTGGTCATTCCTTGCCAGGGAGAAGACTGTTCCTCACTGGCTCGTGTAAGATGCTGCTGTTGTCTCACGCGCTTGTGTTTCACTTATTTCATAGTTTTGTACCATAGCTGTTGACTAAAACGGAAGAGCAGCAGGCTTTTATTTCCAGAGAAGTGATATGGTGCAGATGCGTGATTGAAAAACTAGCGCACATGAAGGCGCAAATAGAGAATCTTGGTTTGTTGTAAGTATTGATGGTCTTAAGTTGACCTTCAGTCGTGAGAGTGCATAATAACAACAAACTTATATGTGCAGATGTATTAGGACTCGAACTCAAGAATTCACGGGTGTGCTTCTATGAGACGGCACTCCTACCAACTGCGCCGTCAAGGCAAATCTCGTGGGGTGTCATAGGGGTTGATGAGTGTTGTCCACACGTTTTCAGACCTCTTCTTCAGGTCTCTAAAATTGTGTTCAGCAAAAACTAACTGTAAAGCTGGACTCCATTCACACAGCCCTACACCCTGTCAAAATAGCATCTCGAAAGCTCACATTGAGTTGAGAACCTTTCCTTGTAAGTTCTAAGTCCTATGTTTTAAACATGATATTCCGCCTGAAGGGCGTGTGTAGCGCAGTCGAAGGAGGCGTGGCTGTCGCGTGCACCCGATACCAGGTTCCTGGTTCGGATTTCCCGCCCAGGCCAACCAAGCCTTCCATCCCTCCGGGGTCGGTGAATTGGTACCAGACTTATCTGGGAAGGATAAGGCGCTGACTTGTTCATCGGCTGGCCACCACAAGTCATTGTATGGCCAAATACGCATTCATGTCGCTTCCACGACATCCCGTAGAAGTAGAATGCGCAGGCGCATCCCAGAAGGGATTGAGTAACGCCGTCCTTTATCCTTTATCCTTTATTCCGCCTGAATACCAGTCGCAGTTGTTGTACAGTGTATGAACACAGAGCATTGTTCTTTTACGTAATCCAAATAAGTACCATCTGAATCAGCTATCGTCACGCTTGTCGACAAATTTATCTGGTCTATTTGGTGCCATCAAGAATTCCATTAGTTCGTGCTGCGTGCCAGTGTGACCCAGTAAGTGCTCCTAGTTGAAGGGCATCAAATTGTTCCATCCACGGCTTCAAGGTGAACTCTAACCGACACCTTTGGGAATTCCCGTTGAGTTTCGGTGAATTCCAAGGTTTACGGCCTTGTCCATTGACTTTCGAGAAACGCATCTCGTGAGCGGTCCACCTAATTTTCGATGATTTCGATTAAGTGACAACCACAAGAACCCTTGAACTTCTATCACGGTAGGAGCTATGAAGTGCACCCAAAAGTGCTAAAATAAAGAGAAACAAGGCGAGATTTGCGGGATTTGGGAGAATGGAGTAGCGTGATGCGGCTTTAAGGACAAGGACAAAGGTGAGCCACGCATTCTACTTCTTCACAGTGCCGTCAATTTAATATGAAGCCATATTTAACCTACATAATGATTGACAATGGCCAGACGGTAGGAAAGTCACTGGTTTATCCTTCCCAGACAAGTCTGTAGCAATTCGCCGCCCTCGAATTGGTGATGGGATGCTTGGTGAACCTGAGCGGAGAATCTGAATCATGAACCTGGATTCGGACAAACCGTTTTACTCTGGTGAAGACTTCTGAATCACTGGGTAGTCCCTCAATATTCACAACGGCAGAGTGCATTCTTGTGGACGATCATGGAAGCCAATAATGTTGAAGTAACGTGGCAATTGCATTCGGTTTTGAACGAATTTTTCCGAATACTCCCCCCCCCCCCTCCCTTAAAATAGACAGACACTAGAAGTGGAGCTTTTCCCAGCTTGTTCCCCATCTAGACCCCCTAGGCGCTTCTCGGCGGCACGACTTTCTCCGAAACCTTCGAAACCTGCATCGATAGCCTCCAGATGGGATGCTAATCGCTGTGCGCCTGATGACAGTCAGTCGGGGGGCCATTCGAAAGACGACCACCCGTGGCGCTGAAACGAGCCGCGCCTGTTTGTTGCTGCTGCCGATGCTTCTGTTGCTGCGTTGTCGTCATTGAGAAGGATCTCATCATCAGCAGACACGGCTGGATCCACAGCAGCAGCAGCAGTCACTACAATTCAGTGCACCCATCGCCGCGCCCAAAGTCTCATCTCAAGGACGGTTGTCACCGTTGATCGCCTTCAGAAGCCCATTAGACGGCACGCGGAACGCGGCTTTTTGTCGCGCATGATCCGGATCTTCAGCTTTCGAATCGTTCCGTGTTATGGGAAAGTCGTTGCTGAGATATCATCCTAAGTCATACGGCGGCTTCTGATGCAATGTCAAGTCACTTTTCACGACACACTCAACGCTCTGAAGAAAAAGCTTCACGAAGACCTAACATCAAACTTCAATGCTTTGAACTACGGCAAGAAGTCACCACTAAATCAGTTGTAGCTCTAAACTAAACCAGTGTGATAAGCCATCTTTCCCAATAGCAATGTTCTGGCAAAGCTATTTCTGACTACTGTGTCCAGCTTCTCTTCACTCAAGCGTCAAAGATCTGACGCACTCACATAGGCCATGTCGTCAAAGTTTAGGTGGGCCAGCCACGTAGTGCGCCTCGCAGACACCTGCTGGACAAGCACCGTCACCGAATGGATTCGATGGGATGTTAAAAAAACAACAAGACCCCATCACTGGGTCAGACTTGGTCAGACTTCTTCGTGGAAGCCTGAACGAACGAAATGACGGCCCCTCGAGCGAGGAGGATACTTGAAGCTGAGTCAGATTGCTTATTTATATATTTTTTTATTTCGTGGCATGAATCACAGCAGAAATACACGCATATAGTGGGATATAAACAAGCAAAACCATCTTCAAAGAATCAAAAACAAACAAGTGAGAACAGAATAGCCTAAAAAAGTTTAATCCGAATGAGCAGGTGCTTAAATTGAGGGACAAACATACCAAGAAATTCTTCATTATCACCGATAAAAACGTTTAGCTCCCTAAGGCTCCTGTAAGTGAGGAAGTTAGAGTTACCTTGCGACCTTGCAACCGCGGTATAGCAACCGCGGGATATAATCTAAGTCTACCTGTCCTACTCAGAGACCACCAGAGACGCTGTCGCATGGACCAAGTCGTCGAAAACTAGGTGGGCCGGCCACGTAATGCGATTCGCAGACTCCCGCTGGACGAGAGCCATCACCGACTGGATCCCGCGGGATGTCAAGAAAACAAACACCATAACGCCCACCAACGCGTTGGTCGGACTTCTTCGTGAAAGCCCTGAACGACCGGTATGACGCTCTTCGTGTCCCTCGAGCGGAGAGCATCCATTGGACCACTCTGGCACGCGACAGGGACGAATGGAGACGCTGTTGGCGCCTGCTCGAGCGAGTCGATGACCAACGGGACGACAGGAGATACAGGTGATACCTGTTCTACTAATCGTTAGTGGTATTCCAAAGAACTCAACAAGATCTATAGACAGTTTCCTAGTGAGAATTTTGAACAACATGATTAGATCTGCCCTTTTTCTTCTGCTCCTTAAACTGGGTACGCCGAGCAGCTTAGCCCGCGTGGAACCGTTAGGGATGTCTTCATAACCCATTTTGTAGCACCTCATGAACAACTTAGATGTGTAGTTATTCTGAACACTTTCGAGGAGGTCGATGTCCTTCTTTTAACAAGCGGTTAAAAATCGAAGCACCAAACTCTATAGCGGATCTTATGTAGCACTTGTAGGCACGCAAGAGAGCGCCAGCATCATTTGTTTTCAGAACCTTGATTAAATTGTACGTCCTGAAGTTGGCCTTCTTTACAAGTAATTTATAATGAAGGTCAAATCTTAAAATGCTCGTTATAAGGAAGCCTAAGTCTGTAACGTCAGGAACCTGCTTCAAGTCCACGCTATTGAATCTGTAGAGTGGAGAGTAGGTTTGTTGCTTTGATTTGTTTACAAGACGGTGCGACTTTTCAGCTGCAAGTGGAAGTTCCCAGTCTTCTGACCACTTTCCAATGAAATAGCATCTTGAACATCACCAGAGCTCTTATCTTTATTGACGTAAAACATATATTTCGACACTAGATACGATTACAAGATAAAAGACGGCGTTACTCAATCCCTTTTGCGCCACGCCTTTTTTTGCTTCTACGAAATATGGCGGAGGCGAGTTGAATGCGTATATAGCCATACAATGACTAACGGTGACCAGCAGATGAACAAGTCAGCGTGTTGTCCCTTCCAGACAACTCCGCTACCCTACCGACTCAACGACCCCGAAGGGATGCAGGGCTTGCTTAGCCTGGGAAAACCCAAAGAAGGACCTGGTGTCGGATGCACGCGACAGCTGGCACATTATCCAACTGCGCTCGACGTGTTCATTTCTACATTATACAACATTAAACTATCGCTGTTCAGTGGAAAAACCGCTAATCATCAAGACATCCTATTATATAGAGCATCATCCAATATAGGCGCGTGGAGCGCAGTCGGAGGAGGCGCCGCCGTCGTCTGCACCCGATACCATGTTCCTGGTTAGGATTTCCCGCCCAGGCCAAGTGCATATGCATCTGTATATGCAAAATTTCTCCCGCTATCAAGAGAGCTCTAATAGGTTTTATGGAAAGTTTTGTCAATCCTACGGCGTATTCTCAAAAAATGTGGGCGCGTCGTAGCTTAGCTGGAGAATCCGCCTGCAAAATTCTGCACCCTGAGTCCAAATCACGGTTCGAGATTCCCTCCCATACCAGCCAAGCATTCCATCCCTCGGGAATCTCTGAATTGCTACTAGACTTGTTTGTAAAGGATAACAAATATTGCACAACGCTATGAATTTTGAATGATTTGTCTAACTATAGGGCGCGTGGAGCGCAATCGGAGGAGGCGCCGGCTGCCGCCTGCACCCAATACAAGGTTCCTGGTTCGGATTTCCCGCCCAGGCCAATCGAGCCTTCCATCCTTCTGGGGTCGGTGAATTGGTACCAGAGTTGTCTGGGAAGGATATGGTGCTGATTTGTTCATCGGCTGGCCACCGCAAGTCATTCATGTCATCCACTGAGGTTGACACTGACCGTTGCTACTCCTGATGTCTGCGCTCTCATGCTGAGAGAACTAGTCACTCCATACCCCGCTTTCATACGGATTTAAAATACATTTGAAGCGTAGATATTTTCGTTCTCTGTTCCTCGTGGTCCTCGCTCTGGGCCTCCATGCGACCCAGTGAATGAATTTTTGAAAGCTCCATGGGAAGGAGCTGCAATCAGAACCAGAATCTGTAGTTCTACTTACTCCTGTGGTCCGGCTGCATCCGACAGAGAAATGTTGGGTTGTCCGGAAAGTTCTCCGTGTTTTATGTAAATATTTTTCATTGGGCGCGTGGAGCGCAGTGGGAGGAGGCGCCGGCTGCCGCCTGCACCCAATACAAGGTTCCTGGTTCGGATTTCCCGCCCAGGTCAACCAAGCCTTCCATCCCTCCGGGGTCGGTGAATTAGTACCAGACTTGTCTGGGAAGGATAAATCAATGAATTGTTCATCGGCTGGCCACCGCAAGTCATTGTACTGCCAAATACGCGTTCAACTCGCCTCCACGACATCCCGTAGAAGTAGAATGCGTGGCGCATCCCAGAAGGATTGAATAACGCCGTACTTTATCCTTTATCCTTTATTAATTTTTGCCTAACTATAACATCAGACCCTTTTATTGTTTGTAATAGGCATTCAGTGGTGTAGCCTAAACAGCAGCAGAATTTTGACGTCAAAGTTAACACACCTCTTTTAAAAAAGCCCTTTCTAGCTCTTCAAACAATTACGAGAGGTTCTAATCGATGCTTAAGTTTCTAAAACGGCGATAGAAATGAAAAGAACGATCGCGAAAAAAGGATCGGCAATACGGATTCCATTGCCGATCGGCTTAGGAACATCCAAGGACACACTGAAGGTAAAGCGATCAGCGTTAAGCCTGGCTGACCTCAATCACCCAAATCTACCAGTGTCTTTACTTTAGGGCAAAGATGCCTCTTTACTCGGATGCCTACCTATGCCGAGGGACGACTGGTATACCAGCTGTTATCGGAAGTGCTTGGAGCAAGATTTCATGTGCTGCACATGTTCACGAGACTGAATCGGATACGGTCCATCTACGTGTTCTAGTCTCTCAGATGGTTCGTGTTCAGAACCAATTACGCGAAGGTAAAAGAATACTTCGCAGCATGTAATGTTCCAGATTGGTGCAAAAGTTGAATACGTGGCCCATCCCACCTCGCCTAGTTAATTCAAATATGCTCTGCTCAACATTTTCTGGTGTTTAATCCTATTAGAAATGATCAACTCCGCTTGGTCTACCAGAATAGCCTTCCTTTCTTCAAAATGCTGTGCCATTTTGACCCAGTAGGTCTTTCAAAGTTAGGTACAAACAGCCTTCTCCCTTCACGATCAATCCGCAAAATGCTTAAAATAAGGAAATGCTTTTTGTAATGAAGAACGGATTTTGATCGGTCAGGATGTAATGTTTGCCCCAAATTATACCCAAAGTGACTCAATTGACCTTCCAAACTTACTTACAAGTGGACCTCTTCCTTAGGCGATCAAGCGATCAAGCTGCCAAATGCTGGAGGTACCTAATTGCTTCTTGCTTAAATTGTCACAATGGTATTTCCTTGACCCGCATTCTGTGCCAGAATGACCCAGTTTCACCCAAAGTTAGTTTTAGGCAGTCTTCCATTAGGATGGCTAAACGCTCAGACTGTCAACTGTTCGAAGTATGTGAGGACTACTGCACTAGGATGGAAAGGACGGACCAATTTGAGCACCTTTCTAGTCAAACAGTTCTTACATCTTGAAGGTTTCCTTCACGACGCCATTGGGTCATTCTGGCACGACTATGAGATTAAGGAGCAAATATGTAAGTACAAAGCTTTTTCACCAGGCAGAATAATTGGCATATGAGTAAGGGCTGAAATGACCGAGGTCAGCTTTGCTTCATTTCTATGGGGGATGCGCCACGTATTATACTTCTATTGGATGTCGCGGAGGGAACGCGAATGCGTATTTGTCCCATACAAGGACTAGTAGTGGTCATGAAGGGGTCAGCTCAACGATTTATCTATCTCGGACTTCTCTACAATCAATTAAGCCAGACCGGAGTAGAACCTTAAGTCCTCATTTGAGGGGCAGATGAGAGTTTGTGCTTCCTGCGGTTGCGTTATACGCTCCCTACGCTATAATAAATTTTGATCTTAGCTTAATTCCTCGCATTGACACTACCAAATCGCCCTAACTTGTGCCAGAATGACCCAGTTAATCGCCTGAAGCTAGTTAAAGTTGGCGTTGGAGGGAAAGAGAGGTTTGCGCTCAGGAAGCATATCTGATATTTATTTATTTATTTATTTGTCAATGTCAAGAAGACGGGCTTAACAGTTTGGTGATAGAAAAGAAACAGCAAGAACCATGGTAGAAAAAAAACATAAGCTTAACAGATCATCACATTAGGAAGTTAGCAAGCGGCAGCGGCATCCGTTGGCAGCATAAAAGAGAAATATGTAGGTTTACTTTAGTTTCTGGTTCCCTTTCTTGGTTTTTGAAGGATTCTAGCTCAATTTGCAAGAGGGCCAAAACAATTGGTGTTGAGTTGTATGTATGACACAACCTTCAGTTTACTAATATGCATGGTCTTAATGGCAGCGTGGCAGCGAAGCTAATCTGCTTGTCCGATATCCTACTTTCCAAAGTTTTCTAAGATTCAATCGAAGTCTGCACGGCAGTTCTAAAGCACGCTCGATTCCTGATCACGATCAAGTAATGCTGACCGAATCGAATCCATGGTTTCTACGTAAAGAAGTTCTTATGACAAATCCTTAATTTAGGTCGGTAGGTCCATAGTTCTGTCCTAAGGTTCGTCTACCACGTCTGACTGTGGCATGTTGTCCTTGCCACTATTTAGTAGATTGGCCACGTTTACGGTGCAGACGAGGCGATTGCCTGCACTACAACGTGACCTTGATAAACTGAAGTGGCTATTTTTAAGAGTCGTTCAAGAGCACCCATCGTCTTGTACCAAATTCATTGAGAAGTAACTTGGGCGAAATGTCAATTCCTGGAATCAACGGGAAAGCGGCTGGGAATAGACATCCAGTCGCTTTCCTGTTGATTACAGGCCTTGACATCTAGAGCAGAACCTGTTGGCGCATTCTACCACACTGCACCACTTGTGTCACATCCCATCCAACTAAAGTATTGAACCTGGTCAGCTGGCTGCTGAACATTGTAATGCGAGATTCATAAGACGTGCTAGATTGAGGAAATGACAAGAATGGCAACCTCGGCGTTGTTTGGCAATAGTCACCAGAGAATCGCTCCTAAATAAGACATTTTCTACGGCTATGCCCCTCAGGATGAAGACGTCGACTTCAGCGCAGCTGCTGCCGGTTTAGAAGTTGAGACCGTACTGTCATTGGTGTTCCTAAAGACGAATCAGACTGAATACTAAGGTCCGGAGGAAACTAGTGTCTTCCAGATAGTTATAAATACGCCACGCGCGATTGGCCTACCTTCTTCTAATTATTTTGGTCGAAGCTCAGCGTACCGTCGACGGTGTTGGAGGCTTGCGGATGCCGACGAGAGCATTTATTGGCTTTCTCTCTGCTTCCTCAAAGATCGTGCCAGTTCCCGAAGCAGCTCCTTGTTCTGTTCAGTTTCTCCGTTCAACGATTTCTGCCGTATAGCCTACTGACAGGGTAGGTCTCAATTCATTCTTGTAGAGTGCCAGAATTGCCCAGTAAAATTGCCTTGTTCAAGAGACAGTGTCACGTCCTTCATTTAATGCTTCCACGCTCACTACCTGTCTCGAACTTCCACGGATCTGGTTCATGACGTTAGCTTAGCACCACTAATATGATCACCTGTATCACCTGTCTCACCAGTTGATCATGGATTCGAGCGAGCGGGCTCCAGCAGCGTCTCCATTCGTCCCTGTCGCGTGCCAAAGTGCTCCAATGGATCCCGCTCGCTTGAGGGACACGACGGACGTCATCTTGTTCGTTCAAAGCTTTCACGAAGAAGTCCGACCAACGCGTTGGTGTACGTCTGGTCCTGGTGTTCTTTTTGCATCCCACGGAATCCAGTCGGTGACGGCTCTCATCCACTTGAGGTCTACTAAGCGCATTTCGTAGCCGGCCCACCTAATTTTTGACGACTTGGCCCATTTTCAGTTACGTTTTCCCATTTTGATATCTAACTATGGTCGATGAGCCTTTTGAATCACTAGCTTCCATGTAGCAAAGATCGATAAATATTTATATACGCACTTAATTGTATAAATCGACATGAATAATAAGATTTGGTTAAAACATTGAATGGGCATGACTAGAAAAACCGGCAAAGGTATGTATACCAAAGCTACTTCTTGCACTAGACACATAGATCCACCTCCGGCTACTCTGACAAGTCCATGTACAAGAACTAGTTCTGGCACGGAAAGGCATTCATCTAGGCGTGGGCTGTTCTTGACGCATGGGCCATCCGGGCTCATTTGGCACGGAAAAGGAAGTAATCCAGGTGTCAGGTGTGCTCGACGCCCACAAGAAAGAAAAGCTGTTCTGAGACATCAATATGTCGAGAAAGCTAGACATTGAATCTCTAAGCTTTTTCTGTATATATGGGGTCTATGCCCAACCAGATCGGATCACATTTCGATGTGCCATTCACGTACCAATGCCAAAACTGAAATTAAGATGCCTCTATCTCAGCAGTAGGTAAACTGAACTCGACCTTCTGTTGGACCTAAACTACTGCTTCCATTCTAGTTTTATGCACCTCTTCTTTTCAACAAAATAGAGGGTAATTCCACTGAGGTTGACACTGACCGTTGCTGCCCATGATGTCCGCGCTCACGCTTAGAGAATTAATCACTCCATACCCGCTTTCATACGGATTTAAAATACATTTGAAGCATAGATATTCTCGTCCTCTGCTCCTCGTGGTCCTCGCTCTGGGCCTCTATGAGACCCAGTGATGAATTTTTGAAAGCTCCATGGGAAGGAGCTGCAATTAGAACCAGAGCCTGTAATTCTGCTTATTCCTGTGGTCCGGCTGCATCCGACACAGGAATGTTAGGCTGTCCGGAAAGTTTTCAGCGTTTTGTAATACTGTACATATTTTCATTGGTCTGTTATTAAGTAAACATTCAACTTGTATTGCGCATTAATGTTACTTTCTGTACAGAATTTTTCGCTCTATCAGACTAAAGAATTTATGTCTTGACATTGTTTTATATTTCTGCTCTTTAAAGGCTTACTGAAGTATGCCGAAGGGGAGCAATTCCGAACGACATTTTATTCTAACCTCAAATTGGGACGATCCGCAGCCGAGACAGCTCGACAGGTCAATCACGTATGGGTGCCTAATAGTGTTGGTAAAAGCACTGTGCGACAATGGTTCAGCGACTTTCGGACCGGAGATTTCAGCCTCGAAGGTGAGCCCGTAGTGGTTGACCTAGAGCAACCCTGGACGAGGGTTAAATTAATTGGTGGAAGTCGAACCATCCCAAACAGTTCACGGGATCGCGAAAGAGCTAGACGTCAGTAAAACTGCTGTTGCGGATGCTCTGAAACGCTTTGGGAAGGTGAAAAGCTCGAAAAGTGGGTGCCCCACGAGTTGCGTGAGGGCAAAAATCGTCACGTTTTTGAGATTTGTGCTTCTCTATTTCACGCAACGAAGCTGACCCGTTTTTGGATCGAATCATCACATGTGATAAAAGAAAATGAAGTGTGAACATCCTAGGCATTTTCCAAAGGCGAACCTCCACCAAAAATGTGATGCATACTGTGTGGTGGTCAGCGGCAGGTATGATCCATTACAACTTTTTGGCATCAGGCCAAACGATCAAAGCAGAGTCCTACTGTAAAGAAATCGACGAAATGCACCGAAAATTGCGTCAACTTCAGCCAGCATTAGCCAACAGAACAGGCCCGATTCTTCGGCAGGATAATGCCCATCCCACCCCCCCCCCCCCAAAGGCTTCACAATTCACTGTTCGAAAGTTGAACGAGTTAAGGGTTGAAGTTCCGCCTCACCTACCAAATTCTAAAGATCTCTCACCAGCCGACTACCACCTTTTCAAACACTTTCAGAACTTTCCCGCTGGTAAAACCCTTACCAAACAGGACCGAGCCAAAACAGCCTTCGTGGACTTTGCCGAATCTCGACCACCTAATTTTTTTGCTGATGGAATAAGTTGACTGGTGGGCCGTTGGCAAATGTGTACTGATCAGAACGGTGCTTATTTCGGCTAGATCCGATGAGATTTGAGAAATGTTATGGTACAAAGTGAAGCACTCAAAACGCCGAAAACTTTCCGGACAACCTAACAGTAGACCATGACCACCTGAGCCACTTTGGCACTCGACACGGATGCACCGCTGCCATTCGCACGAGTTGTGCAGCGTTCGCTGAAACAAGGAGAATCACATGCTACGGCCGAGAGCAGCCGAGCTGTTTTTATGCTTTGATGAAGTTGTATGGGAGTTTAGGTAGGATGACGGAGCCCAGCTATGCCAAGAATAATTCTGTAACAGCTAATTAACCGCGGTTGAACATTCGGCGCAGATGAATGACAAGTACTGGTCGTATGAAAATAACCGATAGGTGACAGGATCTTCGCCCACTAATGACCGACTACTCGTTTCACTCATTTACCTTCATGTGGAGGTTTCCCAAAGCAGCTGTTTGTCACGCTTTGTTTTTCCGTTCAGTGATTTCCTTTAGTTTTCCTGTCGGCAGGGCAGCTCTCCATTCATTCATGTCGTGTGCCAGAATTGCCCAGTAAGTTCGCTTTGTTTGAGGGGTTTGAATTAGGTGTCATCACGGCTAGGACCAGATCTCGACGACACCGTGCCCGATTCTGAAGGTAACTGAAGCTCAGGAGTTCCGATAGCTTCTCCTACCCCGATAATTTGAAGAATTTTAGACGTTTTTCACATTACGGCACTCTTGCTGACCTTTCCATCTTTCACTCCCTCTAGTGGCTGGAGGTTTGAAATAAATGTACCATTTTCACCTCGAATTGGACACTTTTAAATCAAATTAGACACTCTTCTAAGCTTGCCTGAAACTTCTGAAATCAAACCGTACTCGACAATATTGAAACGATTCCTACATTAAACTTGAGACACTCCAAAAATGTTAGAATAAATTTTTGTTCAGGGAAAATTTTAATATAACTTTCTTTGAAGTTTTAATTCATCTACCCAATAAGTGGACACATTGTTGGAAATTCTATAAAAATTTATTTTTTGAAAAAACAATGATTTAAAGCTTGTTTTAAGAAAAAAGAAAGCGACTTTGTTGCTTTGTTGCTAAAACAGGGATTGCGCCATTCCCTCGTTCGATACTTCGCGATTTTTATTCGATTGATAGCAAAATTTTTGTTTGCATGCAGTTCTGCGCCCACAAACGGTGCAACATAAACAAATGTAAAAAACACATATATCCTAACTTTTTTGTTGCATTCAAGCAGTATTTACACCATCAATCGAATATACAATACGACTTGCCTTTTGAGTGCAGGGCGCGATCCAGTCTTTTGGTGCACTGCATGATTGCGGCTGCAGAGCTTTAAACAAAATTCAGTTTATCCTTTTTTGAATAATAATATTTTTACGAAATTACTACTTATCTTCGTGCAGGTGAACTAAAAAATTTCAAAGAAAGTTACAGCAATTTTTTCTTGAACAAAAATTGTTTATTAAACTATCCCAGTAAGTCTGTAATTTAATCTGCCTAAATGTCATTCCGACTTGGAAGAGTACCCTTTGATCTCTTTGGTAATAGAATACCCTAGAAGAGTGTCCAATTTGATGTGAAAACTGTCCAAATTGATTTGAAAAGTGTCCAATTTGGTTTGCAAAATGTCCAATTTGCCACTAAAAGCGTCCAATTTGATTTGAAAAGTGTCTAATTTGGTTTGAAATGTGTCCAGTTTGAGGTAAAAACTGTCCAATTTGATTTCAAAAGTGTCCAGTTTGGTTTGAAAGGTGTTCAGTTTGATTTGAAAAGCCAA
Organism: Heligmosomoides polygyrus bakeri; assembly: GCA_947359475.1. Classification (NCBI taxonomy): domain Eukaryota; kingdom Metazoa; phylum Nematoda; class Chromadorea; order Rhabditida; family Heligmosomidae; genus Heligmosomoides; species Heligmosomoides polygyrus. Next base: position 10,599,138 of record OX375869.1, on the reverse strand, counting down.
TATTAAACCGACTGGTGTGTTATGGTTATTTGGACTTTGAGAAATGAAAACGATGACTGTCTTCCGATCGGGCTGCAGAACAAAGACCGTTCGAGAGCGACGAGCTCAATGAATCAGTCTCGACTACTTTTTGTCGCCAACTTCGTAGACGAAAACATTAATTAGACTCAGTTCTCTCGGTCTCGAAGCCTAACTTTTTCGAGAGCACTCAGTCACTCCAACTGACTTCTGCTCTCCGCAAATTCCTCTGGTGCATTACGTGACCTGAAAAAGACACACCGACCGACATTCCACAGACCCACGCAGGAATACGTACACAATGGAAACCAGCTGCGGTACAATGGTGAGTTTCTCCTGTCAATTGTATTGGTCTCGAGCTCATAGTAAAAACCAGCAAAAGAGTACGTGAAAAAGTTTCACAATGCGGAAGCTGAGCCAATGAATTAAACTCTATTTTATGAACACGCAAAAATAATTGCCGCTGCTCGAGTGAGCAGCCACTGGTGGGAGCGTTAACATTGGCCAGACGTCGGATCATGGCACGTGCTGAGCCACTTACAATTCTTGCTCCATGTCGCGAATGTGGGCAGCATTGGCAGGTGAAGGTGCAACAGTCCATCATAAACAATCAGAGCACTGCCCGAAAGCCGTTCAGTCATTAAGGGTGCCGATCAACTCTCCCCTCTTTAACTGCTGTGTTCACTCGATGCGGATTGATTGGCTGGCGCGTTCCTATTTTTCAAAGCTGCCCACATTCGCGACTAGGACCCAATTTTTCACGAGAAGGATGAATCTCAAGCTCCCAAGATCTTTTCCACACGGAGGTAGTGCCTTGCACTGATCAAGCTCCAAACAAGAATAGACGATGCCAAGGGAGAGGCAGATCCCTCAAACTCAATCTATTCTCTGAAGAGCCTTGAAGCGAAATTAATGGCCACTTCAGTCGTTAACCTTTACAGACAACATACGTTGCTCGATTATCGTCAAACTCTTAAATGCTCTCACGCGAAAATTATTGCCGTTCTTATCTCAAGGAAATTTCCCATTGTTCAGATTCTATTGGCTGAAGAGGGTGGCTTCCTTGCTAGCAGCAACGCCAAAATAATATCAGTTTCCATGTTTCCGTCTGAGTCAAAAGAAGCAGTCGTAGCCGTGTAGGGTGTGAGCTGCGCCATGCATCTGTAAATTCCTGACTGTACTCCCCAACGAACAAGACCTCACTTTTCCTATTATCAACACACGAAATTAATGGCCGTTCTTAGATTGCCTCAGAAAAATGGTGCACCTCGTGATTTTCAAATAGAAAATGGAGAACAAGAAACTGTGTTGATCAACATTTTCTTCATAGATGAAAACATAGATCCTTACATGGCTCATACATATGGTGGCCACACGGCAAACAAGTTAGTGTTTTATCCTTTTTGGGAGCAAGTTATGCACGAAGAGCTCACCTACCCGAGCAAGTGGAAGGCTTAATTGACCTGCGCGAAACCTCGTATCGGGTAAGAGCTATATCCGAAAGGACAAGTTTCTGATGGAAAAAAGGATAAAGAACGTGCGAATTGATCCCTATGTATGATACGCCACGCATTCTACTTCTGCTGGATAACGAGGAGGCAGTTTAAATTCATTGAAGTTGCCTACAGAACGACTTGCGGTTTTCAGCTGATGGGCAACTCCTGGCGTTGTCCTTCTCCTTGAAAGAAAAACCTTGGCCCAAAGGGTGACTTAAGACCATTTCCTCTCCTTACAACTACAACTATTTAATTGTAAGTGGGGTTCTAACAAAGACCTCTAGATTGTATGGCTGTAGCTTCTCATGGGATAAATATGTTCTTTAGTGCAGTATAGCAATAAATGAACTAGGATGGTGCAGTGGCTAAAACGTTCCTCTAGGACGCAATTGACCCGAGTTGGAGGTCTGAACACGGTCGAAGCTTTGGGTTGGACTTTGGTAAAAACTTCGGCGAGTTCCCATTTTTGCGCTAGTAATTTTGGGCTCTTAATATATATTTTTAATCAGTTTCTTTAAGCCCGGGCGTTTGGAGCGAAGTCGGAGGAGGCGTCGGCTGTCGCCTGCACCCGATACCAGGTTCCTGGTTCGGATTTCCCGCCAGGCCAACCAAGCCTTCCATCCCTCCGGGGTCGGTGAATTGGTACCAGACTTGTCTGGGAAGGATGAAGCGCTGTCTTGGTCATCGGCTGGCCACCGCAAGTCATTGTATGGCCAAATACGCATTCAACTCGCCTCCACGACATCCCGGAGAAGTAGAATGCGTGGCTCATCCCAAAGGGGATTGAATAACGCCGTCCTTTATCCTTTATCCTTTATCCTTTATCCTTCTTTAAGCCTTAAGTGGCTGGTATCGAGGTATGTCCACGGATCTCCCTCGATAGAGAGCCTTCGGGCTCTCTTGTTAAGAGGGATCTCGGGCCGCTTGTCGCAGGGCCACGTGGCGCGTCCCCGGGTGGTGGATAGGGGAATTAAACGCGAACCAAATGCGACCGTGTACTGCCCAGAGACGCAGGTGGGATGCAGGGGATGGACTCCTTGCTCCTGCTGTGTCGGGTCGATGCGTTCCTTGTGCGTGGGAGCGGCATGTTCGTGCACAGTGTGCGTGGATGTGTCCGTGACTGTGCGGATTGTAACTGTGTCGGCTCGGCCAAAAGCTTGCACTCGGTAGACTGGGAGTACATGTAAGGCGATTCGAGGCCGCCTTAAGTCTCGCCCCGTCCCTTCGGGCAGTCTGGCTGGCTGCCCGGAGTACCCCGCCCGCACGACAGAGCCTGACTAGCTACCCGTGTTGTATTCCAGTCAAACACAGCAGCACTAAAGGGCCTCATTCCCCTGACCCCGAAAGAGCCCCCATTTCTGCAGCGATGGGAAGGACGAGTACGGAGAGGCTGCTAAAATCTCAGGGCCTAACCAGGCTGCGCAAACTGAGAAGGACTAGGATGACGATCTGTACTTACAACGCCCGCACGCTTGCGTCGGAAGCATCCGTCGAGGACCTGATGATGCAAGCCAGGAAGATCAAGTACGACGTCATCGGACTGACCGAGACGAGAAGACACCACCCCCTACACGCCGCCTACGACTCCGGAGAAGAACTGTTCCTCGGAACATGCGACAGCAGGGGAGTAGGCGGCGTTGGTGTCCTCGTCAACACGCACTTGGCCATGAACATCGATTCGTATGAGTCTCTGACAAGCCGAATCGGACGTCTGCGACTGAAGCGATGTGGCTCCGTGCCAGCCTTGACTGTGTTCGTCGCGTATGCCCCAACATCCGACTACGACGACGAAGACGTCGAGGCCTTCTACGTGGAGCTGGAGAAGTTCTATAAGGAAGATCACACCTTCTACAAGGTGATCGTCGGCGACTTCAATGCCAAGATCGGGCCACGAAGGTCGCTGGAAGAACTTCACATCGGAACCCACGGTTTGGAGTGGAACGAGCAAGGTGAAAGGCTGTCTGAGTTTATCATGTCGACCAAGACCATCCATGGAAACTCGCAGTTCCAGAAGCCTCCCTCCCTACGATGGACCTGGGAATCCCCCGGTGGCCAGTTCCACAACGAGATCGACCACATCATCTTCAATCGCAAGTATTGCCTGACCGATGTCTCCGTTGTCCCCAAGTTCTACACGGGATCGGACCACCGCCTCCTTCGCGCGAGGTTCCGCTTTTCGCGTCAAGGAGAGAAGGCCGCGAAGTTCAAGAAGAGGAGTCCCAGAACGACCATCAACTGGGATCTCTACACCTCTCTTGTCGGCCTTTGGAAAGATGCCGTCATGGACAACGTCGACGAGGAATACGATCGCTTCGTGCACCATCTCCACGATAGTGCTAAGGGAGCCGAGAGCTTGAAGACCACCAAGAGACGCCTGTCTCCGGAAACTCTCGAGCTGATACGCCAACGTGGAGCAGCACGAGCGTCAGGCAACTATCAACTGACGTCCGAGCTTGCAAAGCTATGCAGAGCGGCGATAAAGGAAGATCTGAAGGAGAGAAGGGCGGAAGTGTTGGCTGAAGCAGCAGAGGCAGGGCTGAGCATCCGCAATGCCCGCCGGAACTTCGCCAACTTCAAGACCAAGATGACCGCTCTCCGACGTCCTGACGGAACCGTCACCTCTTCCAGAAGGACCATGGAGAAAGTCATCCACGACTTCTACTCCGATCTCTTCGATAGCCACGTCCACCTGCCCCTACGCCATCTTCCGCAGGATGGATACGTCATCCCCTCTGTTCTCCCTTCCGAGATCCGACACGCCATCTCGTCGGTGAAGAAACGTACAGCACCCGGTCCTGACAGGATCAGAGCTGAACACCTGAAGAACCTCCCGCCAGCGCTCATCAACACCTTGGCGCGGCTCTTCACACGCTACCTGTCCGAATGCAAGGTTCCATCTCAGTGGAAGACCAGCAAGACCGTCTTGCTGTACAAGAAGGGAGACGTGCACGACATTGGCAACTATCGCCCGATCTGCCTGTTGTCCGTAGTCTACAAGCTGTTCACTCGAGTCATCCTGAATAGGATTAGTAGAACGCTGGACGAAGGACAGCCATGCGAACAAGCAGGATTTCGGAGAGGATTCAGCACGATCGACCACATACACACCATTACGAAGCTCATCGAAGTGTCGCGCGAGTACAAGCTGCCGCTGTGCCTTACGTTCATTGACCTGAAGAAGGCATTCGACTCCGTCGAGACTGAAGCGGTCATGGAAGCCCTGCTCACCCAGGGCGTTCCTACTCAGTACATCAAAGTCCTTCGAGAGCTGTACAGTGGATTCACGACCAAGATCTCACCATTCTACAACGACGTCGTCATTGACGTGAAGAGAGGGGTTCGACAAGGGGATACCATATCCCCGAAGCTCTTCAGCGCCACCCTCGAAAACGTCATGCGCGAACTAGAATGGGATGACATGGGAGTGAAGGTCGACGGCCGGCAACTGCACCATCTTCGCTTCGCTGACGACATCGTGCTCATAACACCGAGCATCACTCAGGCGGAGCGAATGCTGGCTGACTTCGATCGTGTATGTGGAAGCGTTGGACTGCAGCTGAATCTTACGAAGACGATGTTCATGAAGAACGGATGGGTTTCTGATGCCCCATTCTCGCTCAACGGAACGAACATCTCCGAATGCTCCAGCTATGTGTATCTGGGTCGCGAAGTCAACATGGCCAACGACCTAGCACCAGAGCTGAGCAGGAGGAAACGAGCGGCTTGGGGAGCTTTCAAGAGCGTCGAAGAAGTCGTGAAGAAAACGAAGAACGTCCGACTCTGTGCCCACCTATTCGACTCCACTGTTCTTCCTGCCCTAACATACGCCTCAGAGACCTGGGCTATACGAAAGCAGGATGAACACGCGATCAGCGTCGCGCAGCGTGGAATCGAGAGGACGATGCTCGGAGTGACACGACTCACGCAAGTGAGAGAAGGCCTCCGGAGTTCCGAGCTTCGCCGACGTTCGAAGATCAGAGACGCTGTCGCATGGGCCAAGTCGTCGAAAATTAGGTGGGCCGGCCACGTAATGCGATTCGCAGACACCCGCTGGACGAGAGCCGTCACAGACTGGATTCCGCGGGATGTCAAAAGAACACCAGGACGTCCACCAACGCGTTGGTCGGACTTCTTCGTGAAAGCCCTGAACGACCGATATGACGCTCTTCGTGTCCCTCGAGCGAGGAGGATCCATTGGACCACTCTGGCACGCGACAGGGACGAATGGAGACGCTGCTGGCGCCCGCTCGAGCAAGTCGATGATCAACGGGACGACAGGTGATACAGGTGATCGAGGTATGTAGTAAGCTGTCACAACGATGTCATCAAAACTTCTAGCACCAGGCGGGACTCGAACCCGCACTTCACTCTGACCGAGACCGGGTATATATTTTTAACCCTCTCAAACGTCTTTTCCAGCAGCTATAAAATCGGCCGCTATTTTCGCGCGGTGCGTGCCATCCCCACTGTACTAACTTGATGGCTGATGGTTCTACGGCTCTTAACTATCAGTGCAAGGTCAGTATCCCACCGCCCCTCCGTTAACGTGGACGACATACCTAACTGCCTGGTAGTCTGACAGTGGCGACTTTGCAAAGTGTCACGAATCAGCCTTCTCTTCTTCAGAACTCTGATCACCAACGTCTTCTTCACCTAGTAACACAGGGTTACCGTATCCAGGACGAGTTTTTTCTCCTTTCGACACATGGCCTGTCACGTCGCTGTGGTGTAAAAACATTGACGACCAATTCATAGGCGATCAGTTCTCAGCGAAGTGAGAGCATAACTCAGACGTACAACAGCCGAAAAAACACAACTACCAGTTACCGGCAGGGTGGAGGCTTCAGAGGACCTTCAGTCGATCAGGGCGTGGTTAAGGTATTCTGGAGTTGGGTAATGGTAGTGGATGAATAAGCCGTCCGATGGAGGTGCCTCACGCCTGCCAGCACTCTCTGCAGGTCAGCTAAGCGTAGAAGAAGGTCCAGACTCGGATAAAGGATAAAAGACAGCGCTACTCAATCCTTTTTGGGATGCGCCATTCTCCTCCACTTCTACGGTTGTAGTGGAGGCAATTTGAAGGCGTATTTGGCCATACAATGACTTGCGGACTTGCGGTGGCCAATTGATGGACAAGTCAGTGCTTTACCCTCCCCAAACAAGTCTGGTACTAATTCACCGACCCCGCCTGAATAATGAAGGGCTTGGTTGGAACAAAGCAGCGAACTAGGAACCTGGTATCGGATGCACATAACAGCCGACACCTCCTCCGGCTGCGCTATCCTGAAACCCGTTACCCTAAAAACGAAAATATTCCAACTAATGCACACAATAAATAAGGATAAAGGATGAAAGTCGGAGGAATTAAATCGGTCTTACGGTGCGCCGCGCCTTCTACTTCTACGGGATCTCGTGTAGGGAATTTCAACAGGTTATCTTATTGCCTAGAAAACAGTAAATTCGTTCGATGTGAGTCTATATATGACTCGAACTCCAGATAAGACCGGAAAATGGATGGCGGTAGATGACCTAGGGCATGTCTCTTTATGTCAGGATAGCGAAGAGGAACAAACTTGTGCAAGTCTTCTGGAACTTGCGGTCTCGAAAGGATACTGTAGGCTGAACATGGAATTCATAGCCAGAAAGATCCCGTATGAGTTGGTGTTTGATGAACAGGTTCGAGATAGTATTGAGTTGCCACGCCGGCTCTTGCGGTATGCACCTCAAATTTGGGTAACTGAACATTTGAACAACGAAAATATTACAACTAATGCATGCAATAAATTAGGATGAAGGATAGAACACGGCGTAACTGATTCTCTTTTTGGGATCCGCCGCGCCTTCTACTTCAACGGGATGTTCTGGAGGGAATTTGAACAAGTTATCTTATTGTCTACAACATAAATAGTAAATTCGTTCGATGTGAGTCTACATATGAGGCGAACTAACTACGGGTGTTATGTAGCCACGGTTATGGTTTGTAAAAACAAGTGGTTTTGATCCTTGAGTGGCTGTAAGAGAAAGGTATAAGGATAAAGGACGGTGCCGATCAGTCCCTTGTTGGGATGAGCTACGCATTCTACTTCTACGGGATGTCATGGGCGAAATTTGAATGCCTATTTCGCTATATATTGACTTGTGGTGACCAACCGATGAGCAAGTCAGCGCTCTATCCTTCCCAGACAAGTCTGGTATCAATTCACCGAACCCGGAGGAATGGAAGACTTGGTTGGCCTGGGCGGGAAATCCGAACCAGGAATCTGGCATCGGGTGCACGCGATAACCGGCACCTCCTCCGACTGCGTTACACCCATATATACGATACATTGGATTAACGATGACATATTCTTTAACCAGATAACTCACCGGATACCGACAAAACTAGTGAATACAATTTTAGAACCTTTTTTAGACGTGTTATTTTGCTATTTATTTTATAGCATTTATTACTACCGTACTGTATCGTGTATATTTGATGGAATATTTTAAGTGCTCTGACGGATTAATTTTTCAGTCTGATGTATAAACAGCAGTAGCCCTCTTGGCTACAGAATGACATTTTAAGCCTTTCAACCCAACCTCAATTCAATGTGAATTCAGTGGAAATTTCGCCGCCTTTTTAAACCACTATGTAATACATACATGCTGCTACTGAGAAAAGCGGTATATAAATCTGCTCAACATTCCTTTATTTTCTTAAGATATCTCTTGCATCTTCATATCGTCTCTTAAAGTAAGCTTAGGTTCAACATCACAATAACCTTCAGCGCACTGGCGCTACAAAGAACGATGAAGGATCTGCATAGTTTTAGGCAAATTTATAGAATCGTCCTGTTAGGCGACCTCTCAAATATTTCCCCTTTATCGAACGCACGCTATTGGAATAATTGTTTGTTGGAATATTAAACGTTTAATTGCCCAAGTTTGAGGTTACTTCATTAAACAATTGCGTGGATGTTCAAACAGCGACCACTATTTAAACCAGATATTCTATTTCAAAGACTATGGAACGTCATCTGTCTGGATCAGATAGATTTACAACAACGAAGAAGATAGGCAGTGTGGTCCCTGAAGGACCGAAGTTACAAGATGGCAGAGTAATAGCGTTGTAGTGCAGGGAAAACTGGAATTTTATGATCGATCAGAGAACATTTCAAGAAAATTCGATGCCACTCTGAACGCAACGCAACGACGTCATCTATTCGATACACCACCGAGGTCTTGTATATACCATGTTCGCGTCAAATTGAACACTTTTGACGACAAGTTGAGCACTCTTCTATTCCTAAGCCTAAGCATATTCCTTTTGAAATCAGAGCGAACTTTTCCAAATCAAAATGAGCTTCTTCTACATTGAACTACAGACTGTTTTAAGGAAAAATAATGGTTTAAAGCTTGCCTTAAAAAACAAAAAGGAAACCATTGTTTATTGTTAAATAAAGAGATTGCGCCATGCCCCTCCCCCGTCCAAGACATCGCGATTTCTATTCGATTGATAGCAGAAATTCTGTTTGCCTGGAGTTTGACACCTGCTGGCGATACCGTAAAAACAACTGCGAAGATCACACTACAGACATATCTCACTTTGATGGTACATGTAAGTGGTATTTACGCAATCAATCAAACAAAAGTTGCGGCAGACTTTTTGAGTGCATGGCGCGATTTGATCGTTTAATGCGTTATATGCTTGCCTCTTTGCTGAGCTTCAGCGCAAATTTTGGTTTTTATTTTTTCTTTTAAGTTAAAAATTTAGTAAAATTATTATACTTAATGGCTCAGATAAACTAAAAAAATCAAAAAAGGTTACAGCAAATTTTCTTTGAAGAAAAACTTTTGAAATTTGAAAATAATAAACATTAAAATGTATCATTCACCTGTATCACCTGTCGTCCCGTTGATCATCAACTTGCTCGAGCGGGCGCCAGCAGCGTTTTCACTCGTCCCTGTTGCGTGCCAGAGTGCTCCAATAGATCCTCCTCGCTCGAGGGGCACGAACAGCGTCCTAGCGGTCTTTCAGGGCTTTCACGAAGAAGTCCGACCAACGCGTTGGTGGGCGTCCTGGTGTTCTCTTGACATCCCGCGGAATTCAGTCGGTGAGGGCTCTCGTCCAGCGGGTGTCTGCGAAGCGCATTACGTGGCCGGCCCACCTAATTTTCGACAACTTGGCCCACGCGACAGCATCTCTGATCTTCGAACGTCGGCGAAGCTCGGAACTCCGGAGGCCTTCTCTCACTTGCGTGAGTCGTGTCACTCCGAGCATCGTCCTCTCGATTCCACGCTGCGCGACGCTGATCGCGTGTTCATCCTGCTTTCGTATAGCCCAGGTCTCTGAGGCGTATGTTAGGGCAGGAAGAACAGTGAAGTCGAATAGGTGGGCACGGAGTCGGACGTTCTTCGTCTTCTTCACGATTTCTTCGACGCTCTTGAAAGCTCGCCAAGCCGCTCGTTTCCTCCTGCTCAGCTCTGGTGCTAGGTCGTTGGTCATGTTGACTTCGCGACCCAGATACACCTAGCTGGAGCATGGAGCAATTTACACATATTCGAACCATATTATTGAGCCCGTAACTTGACCTGCCTAAAGGCCATTGCGACTTGGAAGAGTTCGCTTTCATTTCAAAAGACTTCAAGCCAGCTTAGATGAGTGTCCAAATTGGTTTGAAGGTGTCCGATTCGACGTGAAAATGGTACACATACACCATTTTAGGAAGTTATTCAGGCTCGTTCGAAAGACCATGATCACTGCGGGACCCCCTCCAGTTCCCTATGCGACTCCCTAGCCGCACTCACTTGGCCTTCGAATTCCTTCCTCGCGCCGTTGCTCGGTCGTGACTCGCGAGCGAGCGTCTCGAAGTTCGTTCAACCTAATCGTTTCCCAACTGTTTCACACCCATTAACCTCATTCAGCCGACAGCTGCCGGCGTGTGACGTCGTCTGCGGCGGCCTGTGGTCGGTCGGTCGTTCGCTCGGCATCGTAAAACCACTACCGCCTGACGAGCACGCGCGTTCTCTCCATCAGGGTGGCCTTGAATTATCATGTAGAGTGGTGGTGGTACAGGCGTGCACTACAGCACTATTGTGCTCGATTAGTCGCCATTCTTCAAGGAAAAACTCCGGCTAGGGAATTCGGCCGAGAGCGAAAGGGGAGAAATTGAAGGGCTCCGCAAACGCTGCTGTAAATGAACATTTTCAGAAGGATTTTTCTGGTGTTTTTGTGATTTCGTGTGAAGCCATCGAGAAGGCTCTTCTACGAGACATGTTTTGCCTACCTTTCAAAATCGATCGTTTGATTATCGTAAGATTAAGTCGCCGAAAATGAGGTGGGCGCCTCTTGTAACGCATTTCAATTGCGACTGTCGGGGAAGCTGCTGTACTCAGCTGCAGAGAGTAAGCATTAGCTCTCAATACAAACCCTTGGCTCTGCATTTTTTCGCAATTCATTTCTACCGTCTTCGCTGTGTAATTTATTCGCACTTGCTTCTATTTACCTTCTACCATTATATATCCGTAATTGAGTGAATTGTCGATGACCTTTGAGTGATCTCACCCGCGCGGGATACGCCTCTTTGTATTCCGCGCAGGCAAAGTTTGCCACTCACCGTGTACCCCTTGCTCCAGCATAGGCCGGGTTTATTAACCGCTTACCGCCCTCTAACGGTGAAAATACCGCCAAACCCTCTGATATAGCATTCATTAACATCAGTTTTGGCGGTATTCTCACCGTTAAAGGGCGGTAAGCGGTTGATGAATCTGGCCTCAGGAGAAACCCGGGCCATTCCTGCTTGACACAACGGCAACTGCGAGCGTTTCTGAGCGACCGCCTTTAGAAGGCGTGTCTCCGATGTCGCGCAGCGGGCATCCAGATTCAGAAGACTCGTCACCGTCGTCGCTGGATGAGCCTCCGGATTCAGACAATGTGTCACTGAGGTCGGGCAACGATCGTCTGAATTCAAAAGAAGTAACACCGGCTTTGCATAGCGAGCGTCTGGGTTCGGAATACGTGTCAACGTGTCCTTTAACGAGTGTTGTTGAGCATGAGAACACTTGCGCAGCACCCTAAGGGACAGAAGTACTGAGCAGCGCAAACCAGTGACGTTACTGGACGGTCCGGAGAGAATGCCTATGATCAATCCACAAAAGTTAAGTAAGGATTCATGCTGTAAAAGTACGCAGTATAATCTGGGTGTCAAGGAAACACCGGAGCGAGCCGATTTGGCATCTCAATTTCTCTTCGATACTCCTCAACATTGCTTCAAGCGCTCGGTTCCACTGAAGCACTGAAAAATAACCCGTTGCAAGTTCAAGCGAAGATGATGGCTCCGACTAGTACTATAAGAAGAGTTTTCGTTACGCAAAGAAAGCCACTTTACTACGACAAAGGAAGAAACGACAGAGAACTATAAATTGGTGAGGAAATACCGGCAAACGCGACGTTCTTCAATAATTATATTGCCAATGTGCGAACTACACTATCTTTACCATCATGGTAATTATATCTAGTATGAACTGAACAAATGAACAAGAAGAAGTTGTTGGTGAAGATGATTTTTCTCTTTTTGGAATTTTGTTGATATTCGACAGATGTCACCATGAGCCAATAAACGCGACACAAATTCTTATTGAACAAGATATCTTCTTCCAAACGGCATATAACACCAAGCAAAAAAGTCCACCCCAGAGCAGGAGCTGTCGGTAAAAATTCGGAAGGAAATCCGGACGTCTCTATTTGATGACCTAAAAATCAATAAAGAACGAATGAACAAATAGGACCTACACGCGTTCTTATAGTACAGAACATTGTCTTCCAAACGCTGTAAAAAGCAGAGCGAAAAATTTCGAACCTAAGCGGAGAGAAGATGCTATCATAGATTGCCACTTTTCACTTTTTCACTTTTCACTTTAACGACCTAGAAATTGACAAAATTCAGGATGAAAAAAATCATTCTCTTTCGAAAGCTGTATAGCGCTATGCAAGAGAATGCGGGCAAAATCCGCAATGAATCGTTGAAAAACGGCGGGGACTTCTGGGGCAACCTAATACTTTTACAACATCCGCATACACAGTACAATCACATACATTTCGCAACATTTCCGGCATCTCCGAAGTAAAAATTTTAAGCGGTATAGGAGATGCGACCACTCCTTTTAGGTACCACTTGTAATGTGTTTTACTTGGGGAAAAAACAGGATACCAGCAACGAACAGTCACAACCACTATTACTGCAGCAATGCGCTTTGCTCAACATTATGGACTTCGACCATTAGTTCTTCGAGTCTATAAAATCCATATATTATTTGGCTTTTTTTTCGACCACCTGCCACTGTTTTACTCCACCGCTGTAAAAAAATCTCACCGAACGTTCTTGTTCAAGGACTTCGTTATTGGCACATAAACCGATATCACCGCAGGCATCTTCGTCCACATGACAGGCCTTTGCTTAAATGTCATTGAGTTGAAATTGGGTACAATTGCCCTTTCCGATTTCGCGGTCCTCGTATCACGTCGTTCGATCTCACTGTATCTAAAAATGGAATACCAAGTGTAACTTCCGAACCTTCCACGCTTGAAGTCGTCCAAACGGGTCTTCTCTCACGGGCTACACCTATTCTCTATCCCATTAATCCCGGCCGCAAAGGCGTTCACGTGACAACATTACATGCTTTAGAACATGGACTTGACATCAATCTTAAGGAGAGCTTTTTCACAACAAAACCCGCTGCCCCTTGGGTGGTAGCTTTAGTTTTCCTTTTTCAATTTTTTGTAGGCGGTAACGGTATCAGCGTCGAAGCAAGGTAAGACTGCGTGTTCGGAGGCATTCGGCGTCAAACCATGAAGACTACCTACTTGGACACTTCCAATGAACTGCTATATCTACCTTACCGGGCGCGTGTAGCGCAGTCGGAGGAGGCGCCGACTGTCGCGTGCACCCGATGCCAGGTTCCTGGTTCGGATTTCCCTCCCAAGCCAACCAAGCCTTCCATCCCTCCGGGTCGGTGAATTGGTACCAGACTTGTCTGGGAAGGATAGAGCGCTGACTTGTTCATCGGCTGGTCATCGCAAGTCATTGTATGGCCAAATACTCATTCAACATGCCTCCACGATATACCATAGAAGTAGAATGCGTGGTGCATCCCAAAAGGAATTGAATAACGCCGTCCTTTATCCTCTATCCACCTAACCAATAGCTTCCACTTCTTTTCTGATTTACTGCACAATGTTAGAGGGAAGCTGTGCAGTCCACTCTCCGAACGGCTCCAATATTGGCCGTATCTTTTGGTCTTCAGCCGGATAAAACGCCAAAACCCTTTTCCACCGCTTTTGATAGCGCCCTTCAAGATGTGCACTTTTAAAATGAATCCGATATTTGGGATCAGCATTGAATGATCCGTCAGATGAAGTAAAAAAGCCCAGTAAATGTTTCAAATGTTGGTCAGATTAGCTATATTCAGGAAGTGACCATTAGGTGTAATTATCTTCCGCAAGGGAGGGGTACGCCGCATTCACCAGAAGGCCATCGAATCAACATTGTGGATAATTATTTACCTCTTTAATTATTTGCACTTGACGCCAACAAAACCGTCAAAGAAAGAAAATGAGCGTTCAATTACATTAAAGCTGGAAACCTTTTTACTTTAAAAATTACCATCCGGGGCCGAATTCACCAACAACTTTCAGCACTCTAACAGAGAAGATACAGCCGAAATCCCTGATAGCGCGGCGTGTCAATTATTATTATTATTTATTAAATGGCTAAAATCCATGTGAAGAACAATATAATTAGAAACAGTATACAACGACATCCACACGACATTGGCCAACGATCCAGATCAAAGTGTAATAGAATGATTAGAAAGTACATGCGATAACAAACACCCGGAGAATGGAGAACAGAAAGGAGAACAGACCAAGAGGGACTCTGCCACAAGATCTCGTTATGTCCTAGAATTATTCATGAATTGACTTGCATTCGTAATAAATGGCTTCAGCTTCTTCGGAATAACTGGGTTTTTGGCAAGTTTCATATAATCTGAACCTGCTGTATTGACAAAAAAATTATGTCGAATTGAAGATTTTGCTGTGCTTAGTGAAAGCTTCTCTCCTCCACCTCGGGTTCTAGATGGTCTCACCATGAAGAAATCACGTTTACCAAGTCCACAGAATTTTCTGAACCATTACGAGGTCATATATTCTTCGTCGGTACGAAAGTGTCTGTAGCCTAGTTTGTTTGTTTGTTACTTCACTGCTGGGAATAGCATGGTAATCGAAGCCACATTTTCTAACAAATAGTTTTCTCGTGAAGCTATTTTGGACTTTTCAAGTCGAAGTATATTTTTCTTCTTAACTGGGTAAAAAATTGTTGTTCCATACTCAAGTATCGGCCTAACGTAGGTCTTATAAGCTTTGACAAGGACAGAAGGTTTTTTTGTAGAAAGACTTCTAAAGAGATTGTGTACCACAGCTATCGCTTTATTTGCAATTTGTTCACAATGCGCGTCCAAAGCTAAATTTGCATCGAGGAGGAACCCAAGATCTGTTGTTTGATCAGTGCTTGCAATCTCATTTTCACCTAACTTGTATGTGTAGCCAGGATTTCTTCTTCCTAAATGGAGCACCTTAGTTTTTTCTTTTGATAAAGGAAGCCGCCAAGTGATATGGTGAGACATTTCGCCGCGCTATCAGGGATTTCGGCTGCATTTTCTCCGTTAAATTACAGTGAGTCGTTGATAAATCTGGCCCCTGGCTACGATGATTTCATGGCAACTTCCTGTATGATATTTGCTGGGCGTATTTCTCTCCACCGGATAGATCATTCGATGCTGATCCCAAAAAACGGATTCATTTTTCAAAGTACCCCATTTAAAAGTGCAGTAGAAAAGCGGCGGAAAAGGCGTTTCTTTTTTCACTTCTCCTCCCAAGGATCAAGAGAAGCAACCGGTGTTGTATTCTGCTTTTGCCGTGGAATCCCAATACTTTATGTGCATTTTAGGATACCTTGAATACGATGAGAGAAAGGAAAACTTCTTAGAAAACTGGATCCAATGGCTTGAACTACGTTCGTAAAAGAGAAGGCTCGTCGACAGACCTTCTTCGAAGGTCGAACATGTTTTCTGATTCCTCAGACCACTGAGAACATCGATGGAAGAGTCCACCTTGTTTTGGTTTTCTTTAAATATGACTATTTCGAGCTTTTCAATGTTAGTTCGACGTGTTAACGACGTCGCCGCTTGAAATTCACTCCTTCCTGAAGCAAAATTTTTCATGAAGCACAATTTTGGACACCATAGGTGATCAGGGTTGTCAGGTGGTGGCTGTCCGTTCGATACTCTCCATTTGCTGAGAGGGTTGTTCGTTGGTCCTCATATTCATTTGAGTCTTAGCATAATGCAAGCGGACAACGCCGACAAAAATCGATAAAATCGATAACTGATCAATAATGCTCAGCTGTTGCATTAATATAACTGGCCCGTCGGCTTCAATATTCGCTATTTCATTCTTGGAAGGTTAACCAGGATCAGCAATAGCAACCGAAATGTGAAGCCATTTTTTTCTCCACCCATGGGGTCTTCATGACGGACGGATGGACAGACAGACAAATAGACAAAAGTGCAGAGCTAGGAGTAACCCATTGCGGTGACACTTAGCTTACCCTCCTTTGGCAATCGACGAAGCAGTGATTGCCCTGAATTGCAGAACAAGAACATTGAACGTATTCGCGTGCAGTCAACCGCGGGCACATATTTCATATCATCCAGACCCAAGGAATAACGGTTCAGTGAAGTACTTCCAAAGAACAGCGATTTTTAATTTCAGGAAGGCCTACGCAAACATTCCTAACGTGGGAGTCAGCTGCATACCTATGTTCAAAGTGCGACTAACTGCTGATCGTATCGCATGTAATGTGCCTCTGACGTCGAGACCTCTTTTTGCGCTCAGTGGGGACTAATCGGTCAGCGAATTTCCGTAAGAAGTAACCTGTAGAAAGGCGTTAGATTCGACGTCAAACAACATTATAGGGTTGGACAACTTCTGGGCGGCGCGCCAGGGAACGTTATGAAAACAGGCCAATCTTCTCCTAGAGCAAAACTACTGTCAGTCACAGAAAAATACAGTAAAGGTTCGGAAAGGTCCGTACTGCCAATGCTCGGATCTACAAATCGGTCAGTACTTACGTTGCTCTTTAGTGAGAAAAGCAAAGGAACAAGTAGCGAAGACAAGACGTGAGGTCTCAAGTGTATAGTCGACTAACAAGGGAGGTCAATGAGTGTCCCGTGGCAATTTTGAAAGTGACCTATTGAGGGCTGTAGGGGACTGTAGGAGAAGCACCGTAGTGGTTTTCAAATTTCCTGCGGACATCTGTATAGGTCAAAAATTGCAAAAAAAACCGTTTCACTTCAGTGCGGGCCGATAAAGCAATGCTGACGCCTGGAACTGCCATCTCATGGTTAGAATCTAACCTTCAAAAGGTATGGGGCTGGAACAGTAGCGTAATTAACAGCGATATCACTATTTGCTTATTAGCGATACAGTAACGGAAGTGAAACATTAAGGTGCGTCGCTCACCACGAAGTGCGCAGCAACCGGATGGCCGGGTGGCTATGGGGGCGGGCTTGCGGGAAGAGGGTCGGGGGTTCGGATCCGGAGGTGCTGCTCTGTCATTGCTGGTCTTGCTCTACTCATTTTTGTCGATATAAAGTGTATCTTCACCCGGTAGTGTACCATACTGAAATTATAACTTTATTTTAACCTGGATGATACGATACAACACACAAAGATAAACACCCAAAGCAACAGCGTTCATAATACATAGTTCGATTGGCCATTGAGGAGGAGCAGGCAACTTTTCTTGCCTACAAATTAGATAACTTCAAAACTCAAAAGATAGAGGAAAAATATTATTGTTTTATTTTTATTTAATATAAAAAATATAAAAATAATTAAAATATAAATACAAATAATAAACACACAAAAACAAAAGATAATACAATGGGTGGAGCAAGACCACCGATGCTGGAGCCTCCGGATCCGAACCCCCGACCCTCTTCCCGTAAGCCCGCCCCCATAGCCACCCGGCCATCCGAACGCGACGCGCTTCGTGGTGAGCGACGCACCTTAATGTTTCACTTCCGTTACTGTATCGCTAATAAGCAAATAGTGACATCGCTGTTAATTACGCTACTGTTCCAGCCCCATACCTTTTGACGGTTAGATTCTAACCCTGAGATGGCAGTTCCAGGCGTCAGCATTGCTTTATTGGCCCGCACTGAAGTGAAACGGTTTTTTGCTATTTTTGACCTACCCAGATGTCCGCAGGAAATTTGAAAACCACTACGGTGCTTCTCCTACAGTCCCCTACAACCCTCAATAGGTCACTTTCAAAATTGCCACGGGACTTTCATTCACCTCCCTTGTAAGTAGAAACTAAAAGGGATACAAAAATAAAGTACGGCATCATTCAATTCATTTTTTGAAATGCGCCATGCATTCCACCTATACGGAATGTGCAGAGGCTATTTGAATGCGTATTTGGCCATACAATGGCTTGTGGTGACCAGACGATGAACAAATCAGCATATCCTTCCCAGACAGATCTGGTACCAATTCTTCGATCCAGGAGGGATGGAAGGCTAAGTTAGCCCAGATGGAAATCCGAACCAGGATCCTGGTATCGGGTGCGACAGCCGGCACCTCCTCCGACTGCGCCACACGCGCCCTAAGTAGAAATAAGGAAATTGAAATTCATTAAACATGCAAAACCACCAACTGGATAAGGAAGCCATTATAACAGAGTGTTTGACAGTTAGCTAAGATTTACGATGCAGGTCACCATTATTTTTCTCTTTGTCCTCAAATATATACTATTTTCACGTCGAATTGGACACTTGAAAACTTCTAAACTAGCTTTAAGACTGAAATAAAAACTAATCTGAACCATATGAAGAAAATCAAAGCGAACTCTTCCAAATCGAAAAGACCTTCAGACGGGTTAAACTACAGAATCAATGGGGTGGTTTGAATAACTGTTGGTTCAATAAAAATTTGATATAATTTTCTCTGAAATTTTTAGGTCTATCTGCGAACAGTTTCATCTCCGAAGCCTACCATAATATTGGTAGATATTTGGTTCTAAATTCTCCTGAGGTGAACAACCTACCCTAGACAAGCTATCTGTACCGCTTCAATGAGTGGGAGCGAAGTTCTCTTGAATGTTCCTCGAGCTTCTTCTATACCCTCCAAAGGAAGGTTTTACAGGGCAATTTCTTGACCCCCCGACTGGCAATTTAGGGCCGTCGGAGCCATTCAGCTCACACAACCTGTGCTTTGTAGGCTTGGAATGCGAGGCATGACATAATTATGGGCATCAGAACAAGTTATAGAAACTTCGCAGAAAATGAGCGACCGCAGCACCCTTAATTTGCACCCCAAAACTCGAAACTGGTAACGAATTGTACCGCGCGTAATACGTATTCACGACTCGGCAACTGCACTCCTCAAGCGAACTGGTTTTCATCATTGTTTTTCGGCGTTTCGACACGAAGTGTGTGAACTCCGCGGTCAAAAATACACAAGCAACGACATCGTATGAGGTTGCATAGAAATTTCTGGTGTGGGCGGTACAACTCGGAGTACACGACGCGACTTGTACATCTGATTGGTACGGAATTAGCTGGAACCTATTCCAAAGGGATAAGGTTGCAAATGGAGTTAGACAACAGCTTCAACATGTCAGTGACCAGAACTAACAGTGCGATATAGGAAAACGAAAAATATACCTCTTTATAGGCGCTACAGTTCCTTGCAGCACGTGAAATGGTAGTGCATGAGGAGACGCTGGCAGCCGCCTAGGCCTTCTTGGATTTCTGGGTCGGTGATGTATTTGGAACAGGACGTGGCTTGGAAGGTTAAAACACTGGCGTCTCCATTGGCTGGTTCAAGTCTTTGCACTCACACATTCAAATTGCCCCTACGTCACTCAGCAGAAGTAGAATGCGCGGCGCATTTCACAAAGCACATTTGCTACCGTCTAATTATCGTTCGCGCAGGGCGCATGTAGAGCAATCGGAGGAGACGACGGCTGTCGCGTGGACCCGATACCAGGACTTAGTTCGGATTTCCCTTTTTCTCCTGAAGACGGACGCGTGTAGCGCAGTCGGAGGAGGCGCGACTGTCGCGTGCACCCGATACCAGGTTCCTGGTTCGGATTTCCCGCCCAGGCCAACTAAGCCTTCCATCCCTCCGGGGTCGGTGAATTGGTACCATACTTGACTGGGAAGGATAAAGCGCTGACTTGTTCATCGGCTGGCCACCGCAAGTCATTGTATGGCCAAATACGCATTCATGTCGCTTCCACGACATCCCGTAGAAGTAGAATGCGCTGGCGCATCCCAGAAGGGATTGAGTAACGCCGTCCTCTATCCTTATCCTTTATCCTCCTGAAGACATTAAGAACGATGCAAAAATCTTCTGAAACGATCTTTTGTTTTCTTAGTCTAGACATAATATAGTTTCTTCACAATGAGAACCAGAAAACGTTTCGCAAAGGAATCAAATAATCAGACGAAAACACTAGAGATGACAAGCTCGTCGAACATGAGAATCTTGAATTGAAGATAATAAGTATTTTTTAAATAAAGAGAGCAAACTCTAAGTTGAAAAAAGTTTGAAAGATTGTGAAAAACGAAAATGTGGCGGATTTTTTGTAAATACAGAAACCATTCACCTATTAGGTTGTCCGGAAAGCACTCAGCTTCATCTTGATCTACCATAACATTCTCAAATCTTATCGGATTTAGCTGCCAGGTTCGACCCTCGATGAATCTCGGCATTGATTGTTGTCCAATTGTTTAGTGCGTGTTGAACTCGAAACCGAGATAGTACACGATTACTGACTACAGTTTAATTACCCACGTTTGAGACTCTGAAGAAGGCGACATCGCCGAAACGCTAGTCGTCAATAAAGCGTGTGCTATCTCGGTTTCGAGTTCAACACCACACTAAACAATTGGACAATTATCGGATCTAGTCGAAATAAACGCCGCTTGGATCAGCATACTTTTGCCAATGGGCCACCAGTCGACTTAATTCGTCAGCGAAAAGTTTTGATGCCCGAGATTCGACAAAATTCACGAAAGCTGTTTTGGCTTCTTCCAGATTGGTGAAGGTTCTACCAGCGATAAGGTCTTGAAAGTGTTTGAAAAGGCGGTAGTCGGCTGGCGAGAGGTCTGGAGAATATGGCGGGTGAGGCAGAACTTCAACTCTTCATTCGTTCAAATTTCGAATGGTGATGTGTGAAACGTGTGGGCGGGCGTTATCGTGCAAAGGAATCGGGCCTCTTCTGTTAACCAATGCTGCCTGAAGTTGACGCAATTTTCGGTGCATTTCGTCGATTCCCTTACAGTAGGACTCTGCTTGGTCTGGTGCCAAGAAGTTGTAATGGATAACACCAGCCGCCGACCACTACACAGTGACCATTACCTCTCTTGGTGGAGGTTCGCCTTTGGAAAATGCCTAGGGGTTCGTAGGCGTCCAACCACTGACCGGGACGTCTCCTGTTATCACTCAGAATCCGCTTCTCATCACAAGTGATGATTCGATCCAAAAACGGGTCAGTTTCGTTGCGTGAAATAAAGGAGAACAAATCTCAAAATGTGACGACTTTGGCGCTCACTCAACCTCTCAGGCACCCACTTTTCGAGCTTTTTTCACCTTCCCAAGGCGTTTCAAAGCATCCACAACGGCAGCTTTACTGACGTCTAGCTCTTCGGCGATCCCGCGAACTGTTCGGGAGGGTTCAGCTTCCACCAATTCCTTCAATTCGTCGTCCAGGATTGCTCCAGGTCGACCGCCACAGGGATCTTCTTCGAAGGTGAAATCTCCGGTCCGAAATTTACCGAACCACTGGATCACAGTGCTTTTTCCAACACCTCTAGGCCCCTACATCTGACTGATTTGATGAGCTGTCTCGGCTGCGGATTAACCTAATTTGAAGTCGAAATAAAATATCTTTCGGAATTGCTCGTTCAACATACTTCAATTAGCCCTTCAAGAACTGAAATATAAAACAACGTTGAAATATAAACTATTTATTCAAATAGAGAGAAATTCTGTACAGAAAGTAGGATTAATGCAAGTTGAGTTTTTCTTAGAGTCACCAAACCTTAGTCTTAGCCAAAAGGCGATAATAGACGAATAAAAAATAGTAACGCAGAACGCTGAGAACTTTCTGGGGAACCTAATACAATCCGCGAAAACTGCCCTCACTCATACTGAGGACTCAAAAACGATATGAAGTGGCACTGTTGTTTCAAAAATCAAAGCAACGCCGTAGAGCCAGCGCTAAAATTTGATGTGACAATTGCATTTTAAAAAATGGACAGAATTTCAGTTGACAGCGAACCTCCATACATCACAAGGAACCGTAAAATGCGTTTTCAAATGAACGGGAACAATAAAAGCAGGTTCAGAAACCAAAAAAGGTCAGCAGTATTCTCTCTAGTTTTCGAGAACTTTCATTTTGAAGAATTTTGACAACAAATGCATATTCAAGTAAAATCTAGGTACTCCTCCTCTATATTTTTAACATGTCGTCTATTCGCAGAAAATCGGGATGGTACTGTTCTAACATTTAAGAACAAATAGGCTATAGTTTATTTAAAATAAGAAAATTCATGAAAAAGTTATGAAAAGAAGCCGAAAATCCTTACACTGAGCGCTCATTGCACATTAAATTGGACGTTTTTCTAATCAAATAGGATACTCATCTAAGAAAGCTTGATGCTTTTGAGCTTCCCATATAAGGCTTTTGAAATCAAATTGTGCATATTCCAAATTAAAATGAAAAAAATGTAGAGTCTTTAGCGACGGCCTAATAAAATACATAGCAGCATCACCTTTTCATTTAATGCACAATACGATTGCTACCTTCGCGCGCTTTAAACAAAATTTAGTTTATTATTTTCCTTAAAAAGTATTTTTTTATGGAAACAACTTTACACAGTATGTTCACTATTGAGGCAGATGCGTTTAAAAATTTCAAAAAAGTCATACTTAATTTCCTCTTCAAAAATGACTCCTTTTAATGTTGTAACTGATAGTTTTCTTGTTTTTAAAACTTTTTCCCCAAGAATAAAAATTTTATAAAATTATTGCACTCATTCGGACTAACTGGTCTTCCAAAGATAGATATTTCCAAATTTTCGTTTAAAAAATTATTTAACCATTCTGGAAAGTCCGTAGCTTAATAAATAAGAGGCTCGCTTTGACTTTGAAGATATGTCGCTTAATTTCGAAAGCGTTAAGCTTATGGATAATAGCTTAGGATAATAGCAGTATTCATTAGAAAAACAGAAAAAAAGAGGAAAAAGGAAAGAGAAATATGGCTCAGATACAGCTGATAGTTTTCGAACGGCATTATTGTTATCGCTTTCTCTAAGCTCTCTTGCGGAATATCCCTAGCTTAGCTGAACACTGAGCTTTGAGTTTTATGACTGAAGACGAGACCAAGTGAGGGCCCATGAAATTGGACGGTTTCCAAAAATCTGGCGGCTCAGATGAGGAAAATTTGACAAAGAAATTGATCTAAATGATCATAGTTTTTACCGGTTACGAGAAGGTGCGCCATTCAGATCGTATCACAGGAAGAAGACGAGAAATTTACTTAAGAGTGATTATTCTGACCAGCTACAATACCGCTCGCGCCGCACGGTCAAAAGTGGGCGAAAAAACGCCAACATAGCGTCGCAAAGCGTCGCACGCTCATAACTTCTTCAGTTTTAGGTTTCTTGAATAAAGGTTGACACCATTCGATTCGCCTCTTCGAGATCTACACAAATATGTGTAAAACTTTACCGGAACACCCGTATTTTCGCAGTGGGTGGTCCAAAATTGACTGGACGGGCGATTAGAGCAGCTTATTTCCCAGGATATGCGTGCTTTCGGAGTATCTCAAAGATGGCGTACGTCGCCAGTGCTCTGTCATGCCAGGAATGCCCCGAGAGTGCGGCGTGCACAATGCACACAGAACCTAACCTATCAATCGAGTGGGCGAGCGCATGTCCCCTGCGCTTCTATCTTCTCTCACTGGGAACTGCGACGTTTTCAA